>JAOXNO010000041.1:66274525-66295108 GCA_028565335.1 Limnodromus scolopaceus | reverse complement strand
GAACTCTTAATCTACAGCCAGACTTGGTGTTAACATTTTTTGTTGTTGTTGTTGTTGTTGTTGTTATTATTACTATTGTTATTCTCAACCCCAAAATCTTTTAATGCCTGTTGTTGATTTATGAACGTATTACTTAATGAGATGATTGAATGATTGGGTTATACACAGGAAACTCTGAAAACAACTGTATGCCAGTAAGTGTTGCCAATGTGCCAGCTAAATTAACCAGAGATAAAGAATATTGTCTTGATGTGATCTTTCTTTACTCTCATCTGGTGGTATTTTGATCAAAAATGCTTTTAGTCAATAAAGACACATGAATTTAGGCTGCCAGGGTGTGAACACAGAAAATTTCAAAGACCCAGGACAACCTGAAGTTTGGGTGCTGACGAGACCGTTGGAGATTCCTTGTGGAGAGATTGCAGACCTCGGGGCACCACGCTGTTTTCACTCTGCTAGTGCACCAGGTGGCTCGATGCCTTGAAGGCAGGAATTACAGTTGAAGGAGAGGTGTTAGCAAACGTATGTAATAGCAGCTTTTGCCTCTCCCCAAAAACTCCTCTACAGCTTTACCTTTTGGCGCCGTACGACATGATAAAGCTCCCCTGTACGGTAAACGCAGGATTTCCTGACATTAATGCCTGATTAAAGGAGGATTACAGGATGCTTCAGTTTTTCTAAGGAGGTCACTGAATATTGCTGCAGACGAGCTGCCCACAGCCTTGCTCAGGTTTCTCTTCTGGCCAACCCCTGTATTGATTCAGCAGTACGGAAGCAAGTTAACAGCTTACCTTATCCAGTTCCTAATGCTCTATGAAGGTGCTCACTTAATAGTCCTTTCTGTCATTTTGCCATCCCATTTAACTGAGTAACAGATAATCTTCCTAAGTTTTTCTGTTTATGCACATTTGTAGTTCAGTGAAGTACTCTACAGCTCTCGTGAGACATCAGACTTCCCAAAGGCAACTGGGAAAGGACAAGAAGGAACAGGGCTTTTATTCAAGGGTGTGTCGAAGCGTCTGGTGTGAACGTGGAAGAGGAGGGAGCTGTGGAAGGGTGTGTTTGGGCAAGGGGGCCCAACCAGCCCTAGAAGCACAGGGAGTGGCTTGGAGTGGGACTGTATAACGGGCAGGCGGAGATGGTTCACCCTCTGCCTGAACACGGTGCCGCAAAGCTTAGAGTAGTGAACCTCCCTGCTGACTGCGCACCTACCGGCACGGATGGCTCCACAGACCAGCTCCACCGAGAAGAAGACGCGACCTGTTTCAGCCTTTCCCCAGCTTTTCACTTGGGAAGAGATCAGAATCCACAACGGCCGCGGTCAAGGTCGGGAGCAATGGCTGGTGATCGACAGGAAGGTTTACGATGTCACCACGTTTGCCAAACGGCACCCGGGAGGCAGCCGAGTTATTAGCCATTACGCCGGGCAAGACGCTACGGTAAGACCGAGGAGGACAGTTGGAGGAAGGTGGTTCCCTTGTCAGGGCAGGATGGCTTGGTGGGACTCCAGCGGAGAGTGCTTGTGGTAGTTGGTGCGGTGGCTTGATGAGATGACGCAGTGGACATGTCTGTGCCTTCTCTAACCCTTCTGGTTACCTTCAGGGCTGGTGACCTGCTATGCAAATTGTGTTTTGGTTTGTCACACACCCTGCTGTAAACAAAGGACTATCCATGCAGGTTGTCTTTGCCACCAGGCATGATCAGGCAAGCTGGCTTCCAGATGCCTGGAAAGTGTCTCTCTTGCCGCAGCGTGGAAGGCAGGAGGGTAGGAAACAATATGCTCAGTGTGTGTTTTGACTTTAAAGGCTGCTCTTTCAGCATAACAGGGATGTGATTCGTCATAAGCAAATGATAATCAAAGATAGACCAAGGGTAGACAGATGAGATGGTAGATAAGGAGGAGGTAATACCCAAACATAAAGTAATTTTGGGGGCAGTGAAGCACGAGAAAGGGGTACTCAAGGAAGTGATGCTATTTTGTAGAGGTGATGGAGGCAAAGAGAGTCTTGAGCAAAAAGGCTATTTCAAAGGAGCGGGAAAAAGAAATAAAATACAGGGAAAATGGCTGAGAAAGCAGCAGAATGACATTTGGCTGTGCAAGAGGAGCCAAATTCTACAAATAATCACTATTTGAAAATAGATTTTCCAGAGGTTCCTGCAAAACTCTTTGATTTAGGGGATTTCTTTAAAATGCTTTGTTGCTTGTTGACAGAAATAATAATTCTAAGCAGATCTTGCAGACTGTTTGCTGAAAGTAGATTCTGTATTTCTGAATAGGCAGAAATACGTGCATTAGAAACGTGACCAGGATTAGGGCATAAGCACGTGATGTGGTAGACCCAGATTTAATTCTTGTCACAAGGAGGCTTTTTGACTTCCAGGAAGTTGCTTAGCCGAATTCCTCAGCTTTTGGTTTGTAAAATGGGATAGCACTTCCAGACTGACAGTCCTCTGTCCTCTTCCTGGGATTTAATCCCGACCAGACATGTGCAGAATATTTTTTGTGTCATGATCACCCACTTTGATTTCCAGAGCCAAAATCAGCAAATACTTGGCAGCTCAGACACTGAGAATTTTGTTGTATCTGCTCTTCCTGGAAGACGAAAGAGTATGGTCAGCCTCTGCACCTGACTTTTGGAAAATTCACAGAGGACATGAGCTAAAGAAGAGTTTTATTTAATCTGGAATGTCATCCTTTATTCCATAGTTTACAGCTGATTTTGGAACTGGTATTTCAAATGGTTCCTGGACAGACCCTTTTGAGTCACTAATGTTGCCAATACCCCAAAACATCAATTAGCCTCAAAACTTACAGGGAGCTGTAGGATATGCCCACTTAGTCCTGCTGTGTATGGAGCTTCAGCGTATGTTTCCTATGGCCCTAGTGTAATAAAGACAGGATTTTAAAAACATTGCCTAAACATGGCGAAGACACACCTCATTCATTGACGTGTTTTCCTGCTCCTGGGTCCCATCCTTAGGGCAGGGCTGCTGGCTGGAGCCTTCTAGGGAAGGACTGTGCTGAAACAGGCAGATGAAAGAGCATGTTTCCCTCTGCAAAGAGTTTTTCATCAAACACTTTCATGTTTATTGCCAGCCTCGCCCAAGCACTTTTATGAAATCTAGCGTCTTGAAACTCCTCCAGCTTCCTTGGGCCGAGCTCCAGCCGATGGCAGAGGACTACAGGAGCGACCAAAGGGTCAAAAATCCAAAAGTCTCTGGGCAAAGGAAACTGCATTATGTATTATATCAAAGACCTGGGAAAAGTAGAGGCTCAGCACTCGGTGTTCGGTCACATACCCTTTTCTTACCCCTTTCCTTTGTGTGTTTCTCAGGATGCCTTTGTAGCATTTCACAGTGATAAGTCTCTAGTGAACAAATACTTGAAGTCTCTGCTGATCGGGGAGTTGGCACCGGATCAACCCAGCTTTGAATCCAATAAAAAAGTGAGTGTCCCAGAATCCAGCTGTGGGAATGGCTTGGGGTTCAGCATGGGAGGAGAAGGGAAACAAGAGCAGAAATAGTTTCTGAAGCAGCGTGCCTGGCACTGTGCCGCGGGCTGGGTGGTGGGGAGGCAGCGGGCAGTAGTCATGCATGGAAGCATGTGCTGTCCCAGAATCACTAAATCCATGCCTGGGTGTAAGGAATGAGCCCCAGAGCCCCAAATTCTGTCCACTTCTTCCCACTGTGGTGTCTCAGTTAACAGAGCCTGCCAGCAACTTGTTTTCCCCTGTCAAAGCGAAGCCAAGATCTGTTGATCTCATGCTCGTTTGTGCGCAGAGATCCACCTGATAGAATATCTCCACTGACTTCCATGGCTGCTTTGGGATCCCTGGGTCTTCTGTGTTACATTTTCAAAGTAGGCAGTGCATTAATACTCACTTTACCCACAGAAATCACTTTTAGAGGATTTTCGTGAGCTGCGCTGCACTATTGAGAAGATGGGACTTCTGAGGCCAAATTACACCTTTTTCTTCCTGATTTTCCTTCACCTCCTGGTACTGGATGCAGCATCCTGGCTCGTGGTCTGGTACTTTGGGATATCCTTAGTGCCTTTCCTGGTTGGCATGGCGTTCTTCACCGTTGCTCAGGTAAACTGCTGACAGCTCCTCGACACTGCAGGCACGTTTGGTTCTTCCAGATGGAGAGGATTCATGAAACGTTCATATCCCAATCATTGCTCTGCTGCCTCCTCTTACATCCTGTAATCTGGCTGAAGACAACAAGGACGTTCCATGTCACAATTTTTATTGCCTCCAGGAAATCTCGTTCTGCTGATAAGCTGCTCGCTGGGGCTGGTGGGATGTTATGGAACTGGCAGTTTCACAAGGTGGGATGAGCTGATCTAATCACTTACCCCAGCAAAAGAGGGAACATTTCATTCTCACCTCCACTTTCGGTTCCATGTTCCTTCTCTTTATTGACTGATGGCTCTGGTGTTTGTTGGGTCCTTTGTGAACTATTTATACTCACTATCCCCAGATAGTTTTCTGCTGGTTTAGTAAACGGAATAGTAGAAGGGGATGATACATGTCAGGGCCGGTGTAGGGAAGGAGGGAACAGGACTTTGCGACCCTCAGGATTTTCTTAGCAGCACTGAAACATTAAGTTTGCTCAGACATCCATGGAACAAGCACAAAGTAACTCATTTTTTAAAATAATCTGTTCTATTTGCCTAATATCTGCTAAGGCAGATATTCCTCAAAGAACATTCTTACTTTTCCATGGCAATATGAAATGCCATGAAGCTATGGATTTGGAAATTCTTACACTTTCTAGCTGGTTACTTGGAAATTATATATTTGTGATGGGAGCAGAAGACTTCCATGTTGTAGCAGTTAAATTAATTGTAATGATACTTTGCTGCTTTCCCTTTAGCTGCTACAATAAAATCAGTATCCGGTATTGAGCTTTAATGGACAATGGCCTGGAAGGAAGTTCTCAGCACTGAGCATGTAAGAGAGCAGATTGAGTTTCTTCCCCAAGCCAGAAGGAAGATGCACTCACACTATGAAGTTACAGAGACTCCCAAAGCAAGTTAATGCAATGCCACTGTCATTCTGTTTCCTCAGTTGCCCTTTTGTCTTCCAGATCCAGATGGGCTGGTTCCAACATGATCTTGGGCACTGCTCTGTCTTCAGGAAGCCTAAATGGAATCGACTTCTGCAGATCGTTGTGATAAATGTTCTGAAGGTAATTGCCTTATTGTGGGAATATTCTCCGGGGCTAATCTGGACTACGCAACGAATGGGAGTGTCCATAGATTCAATCAATATTGCCTTTGAGGGAAGTGTATTGCAGCCATCAATAACAGATCAATAAATAGGGATGTAATAGCTGATATTGCTCCAGTTTGAATCCCTGGTCTTTAACTCTTCCTGCAGGGGTTACCTGCCAGCTGGTGGAACCACCTGCACAACCAGCACCATGCCAAACCCAACTGCTTCCGCAAAGACCCCGACCTCAACATGCACCCTCTCCTGTTCAGCTTGGGAAAGACACTCTCCGTGGAGGTGAGCGAAGGGATGGCTGGAAAAGCAAAGATTTCAAAGACAGAAAGCTGTAGAGTGAGGTGTAACCATAACCCAGGCTGTGCCATCCTGCATAAACTCTGATCATTTCCAGTGTTCCAAGGTTGGAGAGTCTCGTACCAACTGGTTATAATGATGCTTGGGCACCAGCTCCGGAGAAGCAAAGTCTTAAAATCAGTGCTTAAGTTCTCTGAGCTGCTAGAAGAGCAGGGTGAGCACCTTGAAGGCAGGCCAAGGAATGAGTCAGTCCACTTGCAATAGTGTTAGATGTTCTTAGTGATCCTGTAGATACTGAGTCAGATGTTCCCTCTGGGAACATACCTCTCCTTTTGGCTGTGGGAGCTGCTTGGCATCTAAATCCTTCAGGACCAGTATAGCTGCTATGCAGAAAACACAGGCGTAGCAAATTATTTCTTAATCACAAATGTTATGGCTTTCATAAAAATAAAAAACATGAACCGGCCCTCTCTTTATCCTTGTGATTTCTGATATCATCAGGATAGGCAAGGTCTCTTTAGCCTTTTATTTCCCTGGCAATTCTTTTTACTCATGGGGTGACGAAATGGCCTCTTTGCTAGATAACCAGCCTCTTAAAACAACGTCTCACTCTCCTTTAGCTGGTAATAAGAAAAGAAATCGCAGCTCTCCAAGGCATGTGGAAAATTCCAGCCCTGCTGTCTCAGAAAGACTCCTGTAAAGAGTGTTTGTACAAAATACTTATTCGTAGAAAACTGTGAGCTGTAACTGGGAAGGATTTTGTCAATGGACTTCTGAAAGATTTCTCATGGCTATGTATATATTATATATATTTTATGGCTGAAAGATCATGGCTATATATTAGCATGAGCATCTGGGGTGGGGTGGCTGTGCCAGATTGGGCTTGATGGAAGTTCAAATGTAGGAAATTAGTCCTCATATTTTCCTGCTTTTTAGCAGAAAAGAGTCAGGTACACGGTGGATGACCAAAATGGATTTCAGGGGTTTCATTTAGTCCAGTCCATTTGTTTTGTTTCAGTTTTGATCCAATGAAGATTTCTTTGAGGTTTTTTCCTCAGTAACAGGGGGGCTCTGGAAATAGCTCGCTTTACCTCCTTAGCATTTTGTCCTTTGAAGAGTCATAAGCAACAAAATTTCCACAGGGTGTTAAGAAACCTTTTGTGCAAAAAGTGAAAAAATAAACTGTGAAGAAATAAACTTATTGTGCTTTTTGTAAATATTTAATCTCTTTGCTGTTTCATGCACTTGGAGGCAAAGTATTTGACAAAACAACAGATGTCCTTATAGAGTATTTATTACTTTGCTCTCACAGAAGTCCTTTTACAGTAATTTTAGGATAGTATCCAAAGGCTTATTTAATTTCTGACCACTGTCTCCTTTATTAATCAAGAATTTGGGATGTCTGCATCCCACCTAATCTGATACAGAAATTCAGACGTATTTTTCACATCAAACACATCCCGCATTCATCACCCACCAAGTTTCCTGTCTTGGTTTTCATGTTAATAACCTGTTTCTCCCTGAGCACCCATAGTCTCAGCACTCTGTGATGAATACGTGGAATTAGTTGGATTGGACTTTCATTACCACCACTAGAAACTTTTCTTACAAAATTCAAATGACTTGTGAGAGTTTCTGTGATTTTTGACCATTTTTGTACGAGTTTTAGAACTCTCCTAAAAAATGTCTCTCTTCTGACATCGGCATAACATTGATCCCTGGATACAGACCTGAAATGAAATCTGTTTCTCTCCACTGCTTTGGAACTTCAGTACCTGCTTTTCAAGAAGAGGGTTGAATTAGAGAGATTAAGAGGTAGTTCTTGATTTTTTCATTAGCCAGGAATCAGAAATGCTTTATGAAGATTCTCAGGTCTCCAACTGGCCCATTATAATGTCTTTTCATTTTTCAGCTTGGAAAAAAGAAGAAGAAGTTCATGCCTTACCATTATCAGCATAAGTATTTCATCTGTGAGTATCCCTGCTTCCTTGCAGTGCTGTAGGAACGTCACCTACAAATCACGACTGCGTCTCCTCCCCAAAATAAAGAATTTAAAGTCATTGAAGTGACAGCTTCAGGAAGCTTCCTTCACATTAAAGAAGGTTCAAGTGAAGAAGGATTGCCCCTCATGTCTCAGTGAGGATTATGTGATTTTAGGTACTAGCTAGGGGTGAATCAAGGGTGAGGAAGAAAGGGATGGAAAAGAAATGAAGAAGTGGTGAGATGGTAAGAAGAAGAGACTACGTGGACACATGAAAGTTAGTGTAAATGGAAGACAGCAATTTCTCTTCCATTGGAAAGAAGAGTCTTTCTTCTTACAGAAGAATATTCTATAAGATTTATGATGCAAGAACTTATAAAGTCTCTCTGTTTTCATTCTCCCCTTCAGTATTGGCCCCACTTGCTCTCGTGCCCTTCTTCCAGCTGTCTATATTCTACTTTGCAATCAAGAGGAAAAAGTGGTTGGTAAGCACTACTTGCATTGTCTAGAAGACTTCAAAAAAATGTCACCACTCTGTGGCTATATTAACCTTCACCTCAGGGAATTGTGGGGTTTAAGATAGAAAAGGCCATTTCTAGGCTTGCTGCAGCAGGAATGTAGTCACAGGGTCCAGGGAAAGATATTTCTAAGAGGCTTTTTAGCCTCTTAGCAGCTGAATAAAAGTTAAGAGAGAACTATCAAATGTGATTACAGGTGATTACAGGGCTGTTTGCTGGTCTTTAATTGCTGAAGGTAAAGTGTGTGCTGTGGGAATAGTTCAGGGGTACACTCAACTTAGGGCAGAATGACGGTGAGGAACTTACTCTTTGTAAATAAGAGATCAATAAATAAAAACATTTTTTATGCTGCAGTAAAGGGGAGAGGAGGGAGTGGAGGGAATTAATCAACAAACGCTTATTTTCATCTTCTTTTTTTTCTGTTGTTTTGTTTTGTTTTGTCTTGTTTTGTTTTTCTACAGGACTTGTTACTGGTTGTGTCTTTCAACATCCGAGTCTGTCTCATGTATATTCCTTTAATGGGATTTAACAATTTCATGGTGTACTACTGGCTGTCCAGGTAACACACTGCATACCCAGAGTCCCCATGAGTAATATTTGTAAACAATATTAAGCTTCAACAGAAATAGATGAAAACTAGTCGTACTCACTACAATTTGCTCAGAAAGAACTAGTCAGCCAAGAAGAAACAGTATAAGTTCAGGGTGGTGGTGGTGGATGCTCAGGGACGTCTGCGACTACAGAAACTCCAGAAGTTAGGAAGCAAAGGGGTGGAATAAAAATCCTGAATTACATAAAGGTGCTCTTTTACTTAAGATGAGACTCAGGAAAGTGTTTTAATGGTAAGTTTGGATGGGACTAGAGATACGATAAGTGTTTCTGTGTTTATCTGCCCAGGTATCTAGAGAGTACCTGGTTCATTTGGGTGTCGCAGATGAATCACATTCCAATGGATATTGATTATGATAAGAACAAAGACTGGGTATCTACTCAGGTGAGAATCTCCTTTCTTCTGGAAAAGTGGGTCTGCAGTTCTGAATTATAGGACGATGACAATGTTGTTCTTCTCTTAGCTTTATTTATTACTGTTAATAAGTTATTTATTAATGTTAATGAGGGTTGTCCTTGCTGTTTGTTAAATAGCCATGCATTTCCGTAGCAGTCAAAACATTTTAAATTTCAGTTGGAAAACAGGACATCAAAATTAAAAAAAAAAACACATCACAACTATTTTTTCACTGAAAAGTTTTTAACACATTTTTTCACAACACTTTTCCCTTCTTATTATGAAAAAGTACAACAGTCAGTCTCCTTTTTAGGCCAGCTAAAGAGAAGCAAAGTGAGACTGGATATCTTTGTTTTTTACCTTACAGGTTTAGTGCAGATAAGATAAAACTGACAAAATTTAGGTCAGATAAAAATGAATAAGTAAATACAACTTTACTCACATCTATACTGCCTCCAGCAGTATATTAGCAGTATATTACCCACATAGTGGGTTCTAAGCATTTTTCCTTATATTAAGGAAATATATATTAAGCCTGGTATTCAGCTGACCAAATCTGGATGTCTGCATCTGAATACCTGCTACATTCATTGGAGAGAAAGAGCCATTTCTAGAGCATGATTCATCTTCCTCTGAAATAGACATCTAAATCAGCTCAGATGAATGGCACCGTAAAATTTTCCAATTTTCTCCAGTGACTCTAAAGTCGTGAGGTCAGCTGCAGATTTCAAACTAAAGGTGTCTAAATTAGGTGAGAAGAAGTCCATGTACACAAATGTTTGCCCTCATATTTTGCATCTGACTCCACTTGTACTAGTTGGAGGAAAACCAGAAGAATGTTTTTTGTTTCTTTATTGGGCATCTTTTTCCATCCAAGTGCAAGATGTGAGGAGAACCTCAAAAGAATCACAGCTGGGGTTATGTGCAAGGCAGTGAAGAAGCTCTTCTGTCTGAGCAAAGAGCTAGGTAAATTCATGTATTTCAATAACCCATTTCAATCTAGACTTTGTTTCATTCTTCAGGGCAATGATGGCTATAATCCCTGATGCTAGACTACCTTTTATGCTAGATGAGGGTGGGTAATGATTGCTGGGGTTGAATTATAAGACTTCCAGAAAAATAAAAGCTAAATCATGTATTTCTTTGGTCCTTTTTCCTCCCAGCTCCATGCAACATGCAATGTGAACCAATCCTTTTTCAATGACTGGTTCACCGGGCACTTGAACTTCCAAATTGAGCACCAGTGAGTATGACTATGGAGAGAAGAATGGGAATAATATGGGTCACTTAAAAGTGAGAAAGGCCATGTAGTCTCATATGAAACCATCTCAGGAGACACTTTGGTCTCCTTTGGGGAAGGGCAGGGAAATATTTTGAACAGAGGGAACAGAAAGTGGTGCAAGCAAAGTCTTACAACAACTCTCTCTCTCTCAATTCTCTAGCCTTTTCCCCACAATGCCTCGACACAACTACTGGAAGGCAGCTCCTCTGGTGAAAGCCCTCTGTGATAAGCACGGCATTGAGTATAAAAGCAAGACTCTACTGACAGCCTTTGTAGATATCTTGCAGTAAGTATCAATTAACAAGGCAGTATTGCACTGCGATAGCATGCAAGGGAGGGACAGAGGCAACCATTTTGAATCAATATCCATGGAGAGATCAAACCTAGAGTTTGTTTAAGTTTTTCTAAAAGCACTTTCATTTTCAAAAATTTTCAAAGTTTCAAAGATTCTTTTTTCTCTTCTTTAAGTCCTTTCAGCTCATTCCCTGTAGTCAGACTTTGCTATGAGATGTCCATGCATTTTTTTAATCCATTTTTTCCATTTACTTCTTTTTACATCTAAATTACAGTTTGCTTCCCATGAAGTTGAATATTGTCTCCCCATAAGTGATTTCTTACTTTCTGTTCCTGCAGTTCACTGAAGGATTCCGGGGAACACTGGCTTGAAGCGTATCTGCATGGATAGAAAGTGGCAAGTCTCAAATGGAACCTCTTCACCAGACAATGGCTGCAAAGAGTCAGCACAGACCATCAGTGTGTTTGTGTCTTCTGGTATAGAAACGTGGGAGGTGGTCAAAGCTAATTTCAGTAAGAATGGGTGGGAAAGTGGGTTAAAGATACATTTTTTTTTCTTGTTCCCAGCCATGAACCTCTATTTTTCCTGCTCTCAAACTCAGCATTTAGAGCTGTGAGGAACTGGGCCTTCAAAACAGGGAGAAGTAGCTCTTGATCAATCTTGAATCAGCTTGATTGGTTTACTTCATTGGAGGTGCCAGCTCATTGCTTATGAAAAAAGTTTGAAAGGAAATTCTTCATAGAGTCATAGAATCATAGAATGGTTTGGGTTGGAAGGGAACTTTGAAGATCATCTCGTCCAAACCCCTGCTCAAAGCCCCATCCATCCTGGCCTTGAACACTTCCAGAGATGCGGTATCCATGACTTCTCTGGACAACCTGTGCCAGGGTCTCATCACCCTCACAGTCAAGAATTTCTTCCTTATATCTCCTCTAAATCTAGTCTCTTCTGTTTAAAACCATTGGCCCATGTCCTATCGCTATGAGCCCTTGATAAAAGTCTCTTTCCATCTTTCTTATAAGCCCTCTTTCAGTATTGAAAGGCCACAATAAGGTCTCCTTCCTGGTATTTTTGGCTCAGTGGATTGTTCAAAATGGATAGAACAGAGCAAACTGCAGGAGGAAGTCAGGACATATTAGGTCAGGGGGGATCTTTAGGGGATATTCTAGAATAGATAAAGTAAGTGTGTAAAGAACAAGATGGCCTGGGGTGTGTCCCCACCGCTATTGATCGTATGTACAGCACGTGCTCTAAGTACTTAGGTGTTGTAACTAGTACTGTTCGTGGATGGCATAGGGAGGCAGATAACTAGATGCTAAGTTTTACACCTGTAATAGCTGGTTTGAATACAGTCCAGAGAGTCTGTATGTCATGTATTATTTGTATTCATAAATACATGTATATATTTTAATTGACTGGGGACCGTGCTGTCTGATTAACTTTCTGATGCAGACTGAAGGAGTAGGTCCAGCCTGCAAGGGTATTTAGGGTACACTTGCTTTTATTGAGCTCTGTCTATATTAATTTTTATCTAAATTCTTACTTCCTGGTGATTCCAAGGACCTGGGGGCACCTGCATTGGTTATTAGGCGACTAAGCACACTTGTGGTTCTGTTCCTCTATCCAGAAAAGGAATTAAATCATACCTAATTCTGCCATCCCATGCAGGTCTCTTTGGGTCTTGCAAACTTTTCTTCTCTTTCAGCATTCCCAGGAACCAGTTCCTTTCCTGTAACTCTCTCTTACTGATTTTGTACCTGGTACTTACCTTTTTGGCCCCAGGAAGGACCTACCCTCTCCCTGCTTATGGTCAAGGACAGCTTCTGCTAGTGGAAAGTGTAATGACCATCTGTGTAGAGGCACAGTAGCTCTCCAAGACCACCAGAGTTCTTCTATTGGTCTTTGAGAGAGCCAACAAAGTGAAGAAACTTGGAGTGGGCCTATAGCAGAATATCATCACTGAAAGTGCTTTAAACCTTATGGGAAAGGTAAACTGTAAATGAGGAGAGATGGGCATCAAATAATAGGCAAAAGGAATAGAGGATGTATGGAAGAACAAGGAGATATGTAGTTATTAATGAATAGCAGGGAAAAAAATAAGGGGAAAAAAAGCTGAGTGGTGATAATATGGTTATTTGGAAAAGATAAAATAGAGGAAAAAAAGAGAAATTATAAGAATATCAATAAAGCTCCTCTTCATGATTATTAAATTGAAAGTCAATTCCTGTTTTGGAAAGAGTGTATGACCTCTGGTTAATCTTGCTGATTTTGCAAAGGAATGATGATTCAATGATGACATTTTCTAATATGATTTATAACTAATATACTCCATTCTGAAGCAGTTGAGCCATACTGGCAAAACCTGTATCGTACTGTATTTCACCGAGCTGACCTAAGACCATAAAGGTAGCCTGTAATGGCAAATAAGTTGAAAATTTGTACATAAGAGCAAAGATCGTGTGAAAGAAAAGTGGTTCTTCTCCTCTGCTGTTCACATCCAGAAATCTGTACCCCAGCTTTAGGTGGAAAAACCACCCAAAGGAGAAAAACATGAAAGATCTGAGAGTGAGATAACACCGTGAACAGTGTGACCCATCTGCAACCTGCTGATGAGCAACTTAGATGTATTACAAGCTACAGACAACAACAACAGCCTTCCTCTAGCTAACAAATAACACCAAGTCTAACACACAAAAGCAGTAGGAGTTTAGACTTTTTTTTTTGCCTTTGTTTTTTAAGAACATCTCCGTTTATTCTTTTTATTTATATTTTTTGTGTGTTTGTGCAGGTACTAATAACACCGTTCTGCTTATTTCCAAATAATAGCTGGCAGATGTCATTGAAAAGGATCCTGATTTAAAAAAGTAGTTATTCAAAAACTGCTTTGAATGTAATTTGAAAATCCCTTCTAACTAGTACCCAGAACAATTCGGTGTTCCCAAATCCAAGGTTGGTTAGAATGGTGAGATCCACAATTATGTGGAACAGTAGTAACATTTTATAAGTACTAAAATGATATCACTGTCTTAAGATGAACACCGAGATTTCACTATAGAATGCTCTATTTCGTAATACATGAAGACATTTTAAAATGGATGTCTTGGTGAAGGTAATATAAATATTAAGGATTCCTACCTTTTTTTGCTAGTGAGACTTGATTAGACCCTAAGTCTCACTGAAATCCTTTAAATACATGACTGACACAAAATGGTACTTTCTGGTGTCAGTGTCACAAATCAAACTGATTATTTCTTGCCCTTAGTTAGCATTCTACTCATGTGAAAGTAGTAATTTATTGAGTCTGTCTTTTTGAAACCTCATTTTAATTAAAATGTTTCTGTTTCTTTAATTGATTCAAAAGCCTGCTCTGTGTGAATACTAATTTATTTCTTTATGTGCTTCATAAAGGTTATTAACGATTCAGCTGATTTACCTTTGTCAAATCCTAACATGGTTCACAAACTTCAAGGGCTGAGGGTGAGAAGCTGTCAAGCCACTTCGTTCTGTGTTCGCAGTAATACTGAGATCTCTCACGGTCTGATCTTAATGAGTAATAATTGGAAATTGCCCCAGCTGTAGCACTGGTGTAGAAGGAGAATAATCGTGCTCAGTGAGAGTTTGTTCAACAGAAAGCTTCAACATGACAGAGACTAAGAAGATTGAAATACGGGTTTTGTACTTAAACAGTCTTCTGGAGGCTGTCATCCTATTCATCGTGTTTTTCTGTAATTTTCACTGAAAGAAAACATATGTAATCTGGAATACCTGGAAGAAACAAGGAAACGAAGGAAAGAGTTTGCAGGATCCTGCCTGCAGGAAATAGTTTACAGAATCCTGTCGTATTATTCAGCTCTAGTATTTCCCTTTCACTTCTCAGCTTTTCTCTCACTCTCCTCCTGGATAATTTTAATCATTGCCTCCTTTAACTCTTTTCCAAATGGGTTTCCGTCAGCCTTTTCCCCATCTTTAACTCATAGATATTTCCTATCTCCTCGTGATCAGACTCAAGGCTTTCTACCCTGTAGGTTCTCTGACAGATTTGAAGGACGCTGACTTGGTGGCAGTTTGTATGGATAAGTCATGTCAACGAACCTGCAGCAAATATACTTTCACAGAAAAAAATAGAGTACAGAGCTTTGGGGATAAGGACAAGCCTAGTTCAACAAAGTTTCTTTCAAGACGAAGGGAGGCATACGTGGTTACGTCCCCTCTCCTAAATTTGTGTCTTCGCTTCTGTTCTTCACTCAGGCTCTAGATTCAGGGATGCAACTGGATAAGATGGTTCGGGTGGAAGCTGCCTGGAAGAATTTAGAAATGGAAAGAACAATTCCCTTTTCTACTGACGTCTTGCTCTGTGTGGCAGGACCCCCTCTCCTCCCACCAAAGGGAAAATCACTATAAAGCCCCTATAAGACTTAATTCTTCTTCCCACTTGCCCCTGCAAAAAATTGATGTAGTTCTTTGGCGTTATTGCATAAACTCTTAAATAATTGATTGGTGGCCAACTTGTTTGTCGCTTGAGATGAAGGAAATTACAATGTGTCTATATATATAATGTATATCCATTAACGGTCAATCAGAAATAGAGGCAATACCTACAATGCAGTCTGATCACACAGGTGGCTGTATTCCAGTTTACCACCTAAAGTGCCTTTTCTTCAGGTGTTGCCTTCAGCTGGCTCCGTAGGTGTGTTCTGCTATTACTCTAAAGCTCTTTAAATGCTGAGCTGTGCTCCTGTGCGTGTACAGAACCGCCTCGGTCTGAGCAATTTTCATCTTATCACCCACCTAAGGGTGGGGCACGTTCGATTTTCCTGTCTGCCACATCCCCTGGAGGGTCTGATCCCATAGGCGTGCTCGGAACGCGCTTGACATACTGGCAGGACTGTGCTTTTCAGAGACCGTCGATGTTTGTTTTCTTTCTAAAATGGGGCTGGAAGAGGCGATCCTCCACTTTTTCGTGAGAGGGTGGTTACGCAGTCGTTATGGCAGTATAATTGCCTCGCTTCGGTTCTCTCTCCCTAGCAAAAGTGACTCAAAGCCATAATGCCCACCTCTTGCCCACGTATGGACTGGGTGGTGACGTGTTCCCCTCTCCTTGGAAGGTGTACCAGAGTGCAACAAAGAATTCAAGACTGGCAGAACTGACCCCTCGTTTATGGCATTTCTTGTCTGGTTCTCAGAATATTTCTTGGGCAGGCATTTGGTCTCCATTTTAGATGCTTTCTACGCCTTAGATGGATTGTTGCAAGAGCGATTTCCATCCTTTGCAATCACGTTCATGAGAGCAATAAGATATCTTAGGTAATCTTGGCCCTTAAGTCATACTTCCAAGCCTGTCCTTGCTCAGACTCCACAAGGGACCAGAGAACGCTGTGTCAGGACCAAGTCAATTTTTCAGATATTGGGTTTTGGTGTCCTTTTTGAGGAAACTGTGCTCAAGGGAGATTCCCTGTGCACATACAGGGTCTGAGAAGCACCGTGGTGAGGCTCTGGTAGTGGGAAGAAGCAATTTAGAATCAGGATAGTGCCTCTCCTGTCCCCCTTTCTGTACTCATCACTGCCGCCTAGAATAAAACAGCAACGTGCCTTGAATACTAGAGGATGAATAGATGTGTGCAGAAGCCCAGGAGAAACTCGGAGCGAGAACTGGAGAGGTTGCTGGAGAGCCTGCAGAAGCTTGCGCAATATGAAGTGGTAACTGGTATAATGCTGTTGTAAGAGCTGGTTGGAAGCATCTGTTAGGGTATGTGGTGTCTTCTGTTACCCAGCTACAAGTTAGACTTTGCAGGGACGAGTTAGACTCTGAATGGAGCCAACATGCTAATTGCTCGGTTCTCGGCAACGTGTTTGGTGCTGAACTTGCCAGCTTTGCCTTGCAGCATCTTCAACAGCCGGTAAGGGGCTCTTTAATGAACTTTTGAGTTCAAGTGGTCATCTGGACACAGGGGAATAAAGTGGGGAGGAGGCCAGTGTGGTAAGCCTACATTAACATGATGCGTCATGCAACGTAGGCATTCCTTTAGGACTGGCAGTGCTATTGTATTGAAAACATATATAGGGGTGTTGCCAAATGCACTTCCATGACAATAGTGTAATCTCTAAGCTTAATGTATGTAACTACAATAAGAACTAAAGATAAAGTCTGATATGCTCTCTTTAATATCTGTAAGTGTAGGTAGCTTTTGTTTCCTCAGCACTTTAATGTGAACATAGGAAATAATCGAAATAGCAATAAAATGTAAATAGCTCTTGCGAATGAAAACCTACTTTCACCGCTGGGATTTTGCATGTAAAAGAAACCAAGAAACATTGTCAAAATAAAGGCAAAAAAAAAGGTCAGTACTTGCTTTTCAGAAGGTGCCCACATGCTTGAGTTCTCTACTTTTCATACCGAGAAATACTCAGCTTGCAAAACTCTGTTCAGGAGGGAGAAATAATCTGAGGTGATCTTTCCTTATGATTGAAGCAAAAAAGGTACTGACCTACAGCAGCATTTGGGCCTTTATAAAGTCCAACCCCAGCTGCCCCTGCTCCCTGCTTTTTGGAGAAAGCAAGTGGGATTATTAAGAGGATAAGATGATGGAAAGACACATTCTTTCAGAATTCTGTCACTAATACTTAATAACTACAACACAGGTAAAGGCTGGCCATTTGATAAGAAATCATGAAGCAATCCCTAACAAGTAAGAGTCTGTTCCACATTTTTAGACTCAGGTTGATCAGCAGAACATTTCCAGCTGGTAGCCAGCCTAATGAACTTCTGCTGCTTCCAGTTAGACACGGAAGAATGTTTCTCAGTGTAATTGGCTTCTTCTCCATGGACTGGAGATTTCCATTATGGTAGTTTTGTATCAAAATCTGAATTATATCACTATGCTTCAAGTTTTCTTCTTTAATGAGTTGTGAAGATGTCCCACATTTGGACCCCTGGTCACTTAAGGGTATTTATAGCTTATCAGAAAGATGATGTGTCTGTTATGGCTGAGGATACACCAGGAAAAATGAGAATTGAGTGAAATAATTTTGATTGATTTGACTGGCCACTAAACCAAATCTGGTAGATATGCTCTGAAAAAAATCGTTCTCCTCTGAAGGACCCACATTCCTTCTTGGAAGTAACAATTATCATTTGAAAACACATATACATTTATGTGAAAATACATCTTCTTGGGATGGCTTAGGTTCCTAGAGGATCTAGTTCTCTCCCTGTTGACTGCCCTATCCTTAAATATATTTACCACTCAAGTAATACTTACCCTGTCTGTATATTTTATTAGCAGTGCCATTATACTTAGCGTAAGCAAATATGCCTATATATGAGCTTTTGTTTTTGTGATATGTTGAAACACTAGAAAATGTTTCCAATATGTTGGAAACATTCCAGCGGAAAAAAGCACAGTAATCCATACTATCTTTTTGTACCAATTAATCAGGTTTAGTGATTCAAGGGTGGTGATACAAGGGTGTCCACTAGAGATGTTATTCTGAACTAGGATGGGTTCGAAGAGATTCAGTCTACATGTACTGTGGAAATAAAAATAAGGGCATTTTTTTAGAGCGGTATTCCTTTTCTTTTGTATTTTTTTTAATTGCATATAATACCTTTAGAATCTCCAGCATCAGACAGCAGTGTGAATTAATTTTATAATTTTATATATATAAATCGAGTTTTATAAGCCCAGTTTCCTAAGACAGCCATCCCTGCATGGTGACTGCTGGTTGTCGGGTTCTCTCGCACACAGGATCGTGTTTACTGCTCTATATCAAACTGGACAGGAAAATAGCAGCCAGAATTGCTGTCTTAAAAAAGGTGTGAGAAGTGCCAGTTCAGCACAAATGAGACGTGTGAAACCTTGTGTAAGGAAACACAGCAACAGGAACTGTGTTTCTTATGGCTTGTGGTGTCAGAGGGCCGCTCAGAGGGATTCCGTAAGTGCCCATTTGTGACAGCAGTGTCACTCTCCTTTGGTTTCAATATCTAGCATAAAAATACGTTAGGTATTTCAGAATCACCTATTTACCACTGAACAATTCTTGTGCCAAAGAAATGGTATGCTGATACGCACAGTTTTATACCAGCACAGAATGGAGAACGTTGAGTAAGAGCAAGCTAATTACGTAAATAAAGCCTATATACTTTGCAAGAATTGCCGCATACAGAAATCTACAGGACCTTAATTTTCGTTCTGACTCATAATTCCATTTTTGTGAATAGAACTCTTCACGGCAGTTGCATACCAAATGGTAAGTAGCTGGGATGTGCTTACATGGGCATTTCCACCCATTTACAACCTCTTACACCAGTGTCACACAGACTGGTTAAAGCTTCAATTACCTGGTGTCTACGGGGTTGCCTGGAACAACAAATAGGTGTGAGGTGGCATAAGAGAGCCCATGTTAGATCAGAGCAATATCCCAGCCAGCCCAGTGTCCAAAAAGTAGATGCCTGAAGAAGGATATAAAGCATATTCAATACGGTTTAATTCCAATGTTTATTTTATTATCCTTTATGCACTGAATATGCAGTGACTTATCCCTTTGTGGGAAGGAAAATAATAGCAGCTCTGGCCACTGAGACTGTTCAGGTTAAATCACTGGCAGTGATTTAAAGGGTAGGTGTTCTCAGGAGTTACTCATTCCACTCCCACTGACCTATAGGACCTTTGAGATCCCACCCTCACGCTAGATGTCCCAAGTATTCTATTCCTCTTGAATTATGAAATAGCCTAAGACACGTTGGCCTGTTGCAATAGGAGTGGATTTACCAGGCTGCAGCTCCTCATGAAGCTGAAAAAAAGGATTTATCTTCACTTTTTAACATTTGTTGAAGTGAACAGTAGAGCTACACACGCCGTGAGAAAAAAACCCAAACAACCCAATAATAATATGTATGAAAAATACATATCACTGGTTTGTTTCTGTGTGGTTTTTCCTTCCCACGTATTCAGAGAATGCACCCTCTCAGCTGTAACTCACGGTAGGACCTTACGTAAAAATAGAGAGCTGTGCCATTAAAGAAATTATTTCAGACTAAGATTCCCTGCATTATTCCTGTCATGTCGGGGTGAGCAGTGTCAACCAATTCTGGAATGTTGTATCTTGCTTTCTATCAGGGCCTGCTGGGATTTCTGATGCACCGTTTCAACACACCATTATGAAGCTCCAGTTTGCTGAATCAGAAAGGCTTTTACACGTCGGCCGTGTACTTGAATGAGCAAAGCAACGCAGGCATGTACTGCCCATAAAAATACTCATTATATTGGCTTTAAATGTCAGCTGTGGGACATGAGCTATAAGTTTGATATTGCAGCATACCAAATTTGCTCAACATGTGGGATGATGTTGTAAGCTGTGGGTGTGTGAAAATGAAAGAGAGGTTCTCAGGGTACTTTTTAATCCTTTTTTATTATCTCGCTGCTTCTTCTGACGGCCCTTACCAACTTTCAAATAAAAAAATACCTTCAGTGAGAAGCTGTGATGTGCTGACAGCCAGTCGGATAAAACTCGGCCTTCAATCACCATGTATAATTCTGTGAAGAGTGTAAAACATCGGTGTCAACCACACCACCCAGCTTGGTGTCACCTGCAAATTTGCCGAGAGTGCACTCGATCCCACCGTCCATGTTGATAATGAAGATATTGACCAGTACTGGTCCCAGTACACAACCCTGAGGGACACCACTTGTCACTGATCTTCATCCGGACATTGAGCCATTGAGCACTACTCTCTAGAGTAGTGATCCAGTGGTCTGGATGCAACTGTCCAACCAATTCCTTATCCACCAAATAGTCCATCCATCAAATCCATCTCAAATTTAGAGAAAAGGATGGCTTGGGGGGCCATATCAAAAGCCTTTACAGAAGTCCTGGAAAACAAATCATATGAAGAGGGTTTGAAGGAGCTGGGACTGTTTAGTTTGAGGAAGAGGAGGCTGAGGGGAGACCTCATCACTCTCTACAACTACTTGAA
>JAOXNO010000041.1:66255283-66265420 GCA_028565335.1 Limnodromus scolopaceus | reverse complement strand
GAGGAGAGGAGAGGAGAGGAGAGGAGAGGAGAGGAGAGGAGAGGAGAGAGAAATTCTGCAAATGGGTACTTAGATGAAGGTCCTGGTTGAGGCGAGGAGAATGGGAAGTAAAGGGTGAGGTGACATGGGGCTGGGTCATGTTTGGGTCCACAGATTCCCTAAGGTGTGACATTGGCAGGGCATCAAAGCCTGGTCCGCTGTGGAAAACTGTTGGCAACATCACAGTGACTGCAGTAGGTGTTTGCTTTCAGAGCTGGTGTGGCAAAACTGTCATTTCTTAACCTGTTTCAAGCTGGCTTATGACTGATTTGGAAACCTGGGGATGTTCCTGTCAAAAGTGGGTCCCACTTCCTTATGGAGGATGAATGAACCTTTTCTAGAATACATCTAAAAACAGATTGTTGAATCCCAAAATTCAAGTTATGGAGTTAAACTAAGAGAATAGGGCTTTTTTCAACCTACAAATACCAACAATATTTTTAAAAATTAAAAGAATGTGTTAAGAACTTAACAGGAAGTGCATTCTTTGTCCCTCTCCCACCCCTGCCCCAAGAAAATCTTCTCCCAGCACTCACCAATTTCCAAGTTGCTCTTATTGCACAGAGGTCAAAGTTTCAAGCTTTTCTGAGACAGGATAAGGCAACTTTCCCCCCCTTCTTTCCACTCCATGAATACAGGATTTTTTTTATTTTTTTTTTTTTTTACTTTTGTGACTGCTGGGAACAGAACAGTTAGGAAAAATACCCAGAACTGTGGGGTTCACAGTAGAGTAGCAAGTGCTGATACCACCATTGAAGATACATCCCAAAAGCAAACACCATAGGTCAGCGTCTTGGGGTAAATACCAAGGCATTAGAAACAGCAGAAGTGTTTCAGCTCTCTCCTGATGAGGTTATGTCTAAGGGCAGTTTATGGAGAGAAGTCTTGCATCTCCTTTGCTTACTCCATGCAGCATCCCGTGACACACCAGCAGTGGTTGGGACCGACTCCAGCAGCCTAGGCTAATGAAGATTGTTCCTTTGCCTCAATCTGCAGCTCACAAAGCCTTTGTACACCTCCTGCAAAAGGAAAGGAAATTGAATTGTGTCCCTGATATAATCCCTTTGGTTCCCAATTCATTTAATTACGTTGCTCTTAGCCTTTCGTCCCAGGACGCCAGGAGATCCTGCTGTATAGAGGGACGTATTTTGAGATCCAGATCTCCCAGGCATAGTCCCAGCTGCTGTTAAGCTTTATGTTCCGTGGCCAAAAGACAGCCCTTGCAGCCCTGGACCAGCCAAGATATTGTGTAGTGGTTTGTGCATCTGGCGTCGCTGCCTCCTTAGCTTTATAATCTGCGAGCAATCAGTGTACAAACAACCAGTAGCTGCCCAGGGCTAAGATTAAACAATTAGTACTCCACTTGGATTTTCAGAAGTATCCCACAGGCATAGTCCAAGGCCTTTGTTTGTCTAATCAAGGATTAGGAGCAATTAGGAGAAGTAAAATGCAATACGTGCATGGTATCCACTAACATCCGTCATGCTGGGCTGGCGCAAAACACTTAGGAAATGTGTTTTTAGAGTGCAATCTATTTCCTCCCGAGGTTAATCCTCCGGGAAAATCATGGTACATCTAAAGAAAATACCCCACAACAGGGACAAGCAGCAAGGGAATGTGTGAGGAAAAACTGGATTCTTTTATGTATATGTTGTTTCTCCACAAATATTCACAAGAAAGCTCACGGAATCCCTTCTCTCCGTATGGCAGCTGTCCGGGGGATCTCAGGAACTGGGAGATGGGATACTTCAGATGCGCATGAAAATTCACCTCCTTAATCATAATCATATCCACGAACCTTCACATCATTTACCTGTTCTTTATTCTTATTGGGCATTATCATTTTCCCAGTTCCTTTGTTGAGCCTGGGCAGTACTGACCTCAGCAGCTGCTTTGCCTGCCTCAGTTGTAACATTTCTTTATCTTTTAGGAGAGGTTTTTTTGGCTTTTTACCCGAACCTTTTTCCCTTCTGTTTTGCTTAGATACTTCCAAATTATGCATACTCCGAATAAACTCCTATTAACAGTTTCTCTCTGATACCCTTTGCTGACCTTTAATTTGTAAAAACTGAAGTAAAATTCAACTGGAAATAGTTAAACTCCTGTACTTTTGCCAACTTCTCTTTCAATAATACAGGTCAGCTTTAAATGAAGAGTATACAATGATCTTCTAACAAAAATAAGCAAGCATGAAATAATCTGGTAAGCATGAATAATCACAAGTGAGATTCTTAGGCTTTGAGCAACAGAGCATCTACATCAAATAATCAGGCTCTTGAGCTAACTGATCTGATGACATCAGAAAAGAAAAATAAAGTACTGCGCACTTTATCTGTGGAAGTTATGCAGGGATTGTGCAAGCAAATATAAAAGTATTTTTCATAATTTAGGAATGTTTTTATTATTGACTGTTTGAGTCCTGCCCTCATATGAAAATATTTCTAATATAATAACCCTCTTAAAGGAGGTACTGCAATGCAACATTCACTTATCTGTGCTAGAATACTTAACACCACTTATATTGATTTATTGACTTATAGTATCCATTCTTTGTATGTTTGACAGCTACACTTCTACTACAAAGGAATTATAACTACATAATTATTTTTATGGTTTCTTATCAACGTGTAAGAAGCTTTCAACAGAAAGTGATTATTGTTATACGTATTCAAAGGCAGAGATGAGGGCCACTTGTCTGTGATTTATGTGGCACTGACTGCTTGAATTGTAGCCTTGTTTTACAACATTCGAGTTGCAGTTCGTAAATCCATGTAATTTCCAGAACCAGCTGCACTTCTGGGCCTGGGGACATGGAGTAAGTTGGTGTGTATCCTATCTGTACATCCATACAACTTTACATCTATACGACTTTACGTTTCCAAATGCAATTGCAAGCCAAAGCCTCTGTTAACCTGACAAATTCTGTTTGGCAAGCAGGAATGATTTGTGTGGTTTGGCTGAGACACCATTAACTTCCCGTTTCTGCTTCTTTCACCTTAGTGGGGAAGCAGAAGGGGGAAGATCCTACAAGAAAGGATGGATTGTGATGAAATGTGGGTCCAGCCACTTGAGGTGAAACGAGAGAATTAGGTAACCTAGTAGGTGCTGGGCTCAGGTTGTGCAAGGAACCGGTCCGGCCACAAAATGTAGATCCTCCCTTCTCATCTTGATAGTGGTTCCTCCCTGACAGAATGAATTATACGGCCCTGCTTTGCTCCCCCTCGTTTCCCTCAAATAAACACGACTAAATTGTTCTCACAGAGTGAGTGGGCGCCTAGGGTTTTGTAAGACCACTCTAAGTGTGCGAGGCGCCAATTCTCGGTTGAATAACGTGACTGTGATTTTAATATTCCGTCTCCTTCGGGGAGAATAAAGAAGAATCATGTAGAGCCATGAGGGATGGTGAATGCACATTGGTAATTGTAAGAGATAATTGCAATAGAGTAATTCTGTAAAAGGTTATTTTAATTGTTTGGTTTTCTATTTCAATTGCTTCTTCAGAATTTTTCTGAAAATTGTTTCAATCGTTCAAAAAAAAAATAAATAGAAAAGGTGGTGATAAGTGCTGAAAGCACAATTCCTTAACTCTGTTATTTCACTTAGGAAAGAGAAGCTGGAGAGGTAAGTTGCTTACTGTCCTTAACAAATGGAAGGAATACAAAGAAAATATCTCAAGTTTCTTCAGTTTTCTTTAAATCTTAAACTTGTGCTGCCTCCAGCAACGACTGTTTGGAAAAAGAACGTTATCAACCCTCATGCTAAAGGACTCATTAAAGAGGATTCATCTTGCCCAGTTTTACGAAGTTAAGCATCTAGTCTAAGCTAGTGTCTAAATTCTCCTGTCAATGAAGCGAGATAGCCATCTCTAGGTTTAATTCATGCTGTCCACTTTTCTCAAATTATTATAGAGCAAGAATAAATAAATCATTTAGATGATGCCTTTTTAGACAGCTAAAGCTAAGTGAATGGATTTACCTGAACTGTTCCTTGCTCACATCATCCTTTTTTGAGACAGATGTTGTGGAGTACTTTCTATATCTGCCCCACCATACAGTACAATCCTTAAATCTGCAGATGATAAAAAGAGGTTAGTTTGTTAAAGGAAATAATCTACTTGTAATAGAGTGAGTTAAAGACGAGTTAAAAACACTTATTTACCTACTAATATGTTTAAGTCTTCCTTTTTTTTTCGTTATGATTTTGTAGTCATGTTTTTCCATCCTTCCTTTTCAGGTCATTCTGTTTCTGTATTAGTCACAAACAGAGCAAAGGAAGCTGCTCAAATTAAAAGCTCTTAATTACACAGTCTGCACATTCAGTGTCCTGTATATATTTCCTGAGGACCCTTTAGTGTAAGCAAATATTAATATGTCTTTTTTAAAAAAATGCATTTGCGGTGCTGCCATATTGGATATATTAGCCCAGGAAAATGTCACATAGCTATACTGTTTCCAGCACCTGAATTACCTGAAAGAGTTAAGCCTAGAGCCATATGAGCTCAGCCACACTCAAAAAACTCATTCTTGTTCATTTAGAGTGTCTAGAGATTTATACATGGGCACTGAGTTTTCCTCTGTCAACAGAGAGGAGCTGGACTCAATGGTCCTTATGGGTCCCTTCCAACTTCAGATATTCTATGATCTGGCTGGCATCACATGGGAATTCAAAAGCTGACAAAGAATAGAATAAATTTCCAAATCCTGGAATAAAATCCCAAATGCTGTTTTGGTTAATGATGCTTTGAGAGGGACAGTGCTACTGTCTGATAACCACCTACAAGCAGCAAGGAGGGGGAAAAGCCATGGGAGAGCAATGATGGCTACAAGCCCACGCTGTGGTGCACCTCTGAAAAAGAAAAAAACCCAAATTTTTGTTAGTCAAGAAATTATCAGTAGTGAGAGAAAAAATTTAGCAGGCTTGTACAAGACTAGGAGATTCTCTTCTAGCTGACTGTGCAAACTGTTGGTTGCCCATTCCACAGAAAGATTAATTCAAAATTAAAGAGGGAGGGCTGCTTGGGAGATTGGAGAAACGCTGTCTTGATTGTATGATTAGAAGCTGAAAGAACCCAGCAAATTTTCAGGTGACGTTTCCAGTATTTTCCTCCAAATGAAAAGTCAAGAACCAATGCAACTGTAATTCATATGTATCTATTTAAATTTGGTAGAACGATATGATTTTTGGTTGTTCTTTGTAGGTGCGTAGCCTAGTAGGTGCAAAAAAATACCATGTTTGCTCTCCCTGATGTAATGCTTAAAGAGAGGAAGTCCATTTCATGAGATCTAGCGATGGAAGCACATGTTATGCCCGTATCGTTATAGAAACAACTTCTCAGGAAGGTAATTTATTGTGTTGTGCAATGTGTTTTCACCTGCTATTGGATGTGTCTGTACCTGTTGACATACCTCAGATGGGTGGATCTTTGTCTCATGAGGCAAGTTGTAATAACCAGTTTTCTCCAAATATGAACATAGAGAAAGCTTTCTACAAATTATATCTGTGAGTCCACAGCAGAGTGTGGACACTTTCTATAAGCTCCACATGCAGGAAATCACTGTTGGCTGCTTCCTCTCTTGAAATGCACAGTTCCTGTCCTGTACAGGTAAAAGAGAGGGTGCAGTGGCATATATGTAAATAACAACCCTCTTCTTGTCTTCCTTTCCAGGAGAACATGTGTGGGTACTGTGGACACTGTCACAAGTTTCCCTCAGGATTTACTTGAAGGATATGGAGGTGATTCCAAGTTTTCCTGCACTTCTCCATCCTTGCGGCTGGTGTAACAGCAACATCATCACTACCCTTACAAAGGCCTTCTGCTGACTTCCCATCACCAGTGTGTCATGGTTTCAGCTGGGATGGAGTTAACTTCCTTGCTAGCAGCTGGTGTCGTGCTATGCTTTGGCTTTGGGATGGGAATAGTGTGATGGTTTTGGTTGTTGCTGAGCGCTCAAGGCCATTTCTGCTCCTCAGGCTGCAGCGGAACAAGAAGTTGGGAGGGGACACAGCCAGGACAGCTGACCCCGACTGACCAAAGGGATGTTCCATGCCATATGGCATCATGCTCTGTATATAAAGCTGAGGAAAGGGAGGACGTTCAGAGTGATGACATTTGTCGCCCCAAGTCACCGTTATGCGTGATGGAGCCCAGCTTTCCTGGAGGTGGCTGAAAGACAGGCCTGAGATGGGAAGAAGTGAATGAATTCCTTGTTTTGCTTTGCTTGTGTGTGAGGCTTTTGCTTTACTTATTAAACTGTCTTTATCTCAACCCAAGAGTTCTCTCACTTTTACTCTTCTGATTGTCTCCCCCATCCCAACTCGGGGGGAGGGAGCGAGAGGCTGCGTGGTCCCGGTTGCTGGCTGGGGTTAAACCACCACACAGTGAGAACCATGTTTCACCTTCTGTACCATATCATTGGAGTTGGTTTTGTTCCTTTCTTTTCATAATTCCAAAGTCTTCTGTTGCTTTCACTACAACATATTTGGGGTTGCTGGGCTGTTTCTCTGGCCTTCTCTAAGCACTACCTTCATCAGAACACCGCTCTCTGAAGATTAGGAAAGGGAGTAATTATGGTTATGACATATTTCTGAAAACCAAGGACCAAGAAATGAAGAAGTGTGCAATCTTAATCCCTCTCTCCCTCACAGATAGGCAATGTGAAGCAGAAATCAGCCGAGAATATTCCAGGTACACCTGCAGTAAGCAGGTAATGAACTGGATGGCAAGAGGTCAGTTTAACAATACTGTGATACCGGATTATCTGGAAGTACCGAGAATTTCTGAGGGATTTCAGTCTCTCTCTGACTCTTTTGTGTACAGAGGACAGTGTTACACGTATTATTTCAAATACGTAGACATAACTCATATCTGTGCTGGTTTGCATAGATTATATCAAGTAGCAGGAAATAGGGATCCTCTTGCTGTGGAGATTACCCCGAGTAAAGCAGTTGTTGTTTGATTTCCGTGTTAGATGGTAGGGAGGTGAAAGTGTCAGGATCCTGGCCAAGAGACTGAAAGCATCCAAATTTTGAGACAGTGCAGTAATCTCTATGGGGCAAGTTATGGCCACATAAAGCTGGATCATCCACTGAAAGTGAATATCTCATTGCACTGGCGAAGGAGAGTCTAACTGGCCTCAACGTAGGCAATTACCTGAAGTTAGACACTTAAAGTCAGGTATGATGAGCCTAGGCCTAAATATTTGGCCTTGTAGTGAAAACGTAGACAAATCCTGTGATTCTAAAATAAAGCAAGAGTGTCTGTGTATGCAGGGGGAGACGGTGGAAGAGAGAAACTGGTAGATTAGGGCATCATTCAAATAATGTAAATATCTGGGCACAACCTTAACTCCATTTTCAACTCTTTACATGACTGAGTTTGAAATGCTTTTACTGTTTCCTGATTTCCAAGTGTTTGAGTTTGTAGAACAGCTACTCTCTAAATGGAACAGGATAACACAAGAGAAAGCTTTGTAGGCTGATAAAGCTTTCAGTTGCTGAATTTCCTACTTCTTGTCCTAATAAGAGAATAATGTTTCCTGTGGGAGTAAATGATCACGCACTAAATTTTATGTGTAGGTTTTATATAGAGGTGGCATGTGACTATTATGTCTTCCCTTTTGTAGCAAGATAATTGCTGCCATTGTAAAGTTTGAGGTGTGAGAAACAAGGCTGATGAGAGAGATCACATCCCCATTAATGTTACAAAATCTCTTCTATTATGCAGCAACTTTAAGCGTGTGAGTACAGATGCCTCCGTAACTTTTGCCCCCAGCATCTTTCTCTGCTTATCTTCCATTTATCCTATTAACAGCAGGAGCAGTTATTCCATGTTAACACATCCCGGGAAGCAGAGAGTTAGGTTAATGCCTGTTTTCTTTGCTGTTTTGCCTGAGTTGGAGAGAAACTTGAAAAACTCAGTCAGACTGTTTGGGTACTGAATGAGCTCTCCTTCCCCACTCGCGACACGTGGTAATAGTTCTCCCAAACTACCATGCCACAAAGGATGTACATTCTTTACATATTCTGTTCGTGTTCTTCTCTTCCTTATTTTTCTGACAGAGTATTCATAGCTTGGCTCAAATGACCTGCAAATACGTTTTGAGTTTCCATGGCTCTGGGAAGCTTCTCCTTCATCTTGACATCCTTACCTGCCTTGTTCAGACATGCAGAGTCCCATATTTAGTGCCTCTTCAGCACTGGGTTTGTCACAAGGAACTTCTGGTCTGATTCAGATAGAAGCGTGGTCATCTGGTTCTTTGCACAGCAAGTTGGAATGAGGTAAATGGGAATAATGCGAGCTTTTCTCAAGAGTTTAAGCTGTTAAAAGTGAGGAAAAGTTGTTGGGAGAATCCTTCCATACATTTCCACCATTTCTGCAAGGGGTTAAGGCATCTACCCCATGGCTGTGGGTGCAGTTATCACCAAAACAGGGCATAATAAGCAGTAGTAGCCAGAAAGGGTGTAACATGGTATGAGAGAAAAGAGATTATATCACTCTTTCTATTCAGCAAGTCTGTGCTGCAAATTTTGAGTCATACCCTGATGCTTTTTGGGGGGCAGGAGATAAGATCTGCTATTACGAAAGAGCATGTTACATCATATGAAGACGCAAGGATACAATTCTGTCAATGCCACCCTTCCATTCATACTGTAAAACCTTGTGTCTGTATTTCAGCACGGATATTTCATGCAAACACAGCAGCCAACAATCGTTTCTGTGACCACGTTGAGTGGTGTGAAGCAGCAAGTTACTAGGCATGAGCGTAAGAAACTTTTGGTCAAAATACAGTGGGTTTTTTCCCTCTGAACTTCCAGCTCCTTCACACATTCTGTTGTCTCTCTACTGACCTCCGCTGGGCTACATTATTTAATCTTTCAGAAATTTCTGCAAAGTAGCACAAAGAGAAACCACCTTTTCTGTGTCGTTATTGAGAGGACCTCTCAACACAGCGCTAGTCAATGGGTGGAGCACGCCCAGATCACGGGGACCATCTGGAAAGAATATGCTTAGCATCAGCTCTGTGCCACACCAGCAGCTCCACTAAAATGTTATTTATCAGACCTTCGCCTACCGCAGTCTTTTCCAGACCAGTGTTCAGGACCACGAACAAAGGGCAATGAAGAATTTCTAAAGGTTTACTGCAGGTCCTTGCTAGTGTTGTTATTGCTCCAACAACGTGACTCTGCCATCTGGCTCTAGAGGAAATGTTCAGATTAAGCTACGCGCCACCAGTGACCTCTTCCCTAAAACATGATCTTCAATTCACAGCAGAAATGGAAGAGTTCATGGTCATCAAGTAGTCCCAGGAAGCAACAATGGTTGCAGCATTTTGAACTGGAGATGAATATGGGTCAGCGTGCTCAAGATTCATTTTTTATGCATATGGTGTGCCACCTCTAAGGATTTTTGCAGTGTTCTTGTAATCAACTTTTATGAAAGCTATAAAGAATTTAAGAGATGTTCTGTTACACTTTTATACGAGTTCATTGATATTTACATTTGCCAGCTTGATCCAACCAATGAAAATGATGGGGCATTCACAATTTCTCTGGCAACCTGTTCTTCTGTCTCACCACCTTTACAGTAAAAAAATTCCTTCTTATTTTCAATCTAAATCTACCCTCTTTAGTTTAAAACTATTGCCCCTTGTCCAGTCACTGCAGATCTTGGTAAAATGTCTCACTATGTCTATCTTATAAAGCCCCCTTTACATATCGAAAGGCCATGGACAATGTCCTGGTAGACTTGTTGACAGATGCCAACCTTGGGTTCATAACACTGTGAAAGGAAGTCAGCAGAGGGGCAGAAAGACTCAAGCATATTTTAGGCACAGGCAATTAGCGTGAAGCTTCACAGGTATGTGCACCAGGAGGTCCAAAATTCCTTCAGATCCATGTGAAGAACAGTGTCTTATCCATAGGACGGGGTTGGCTGAACAGTCCCACATCAGAAGTCTGCGGTAAATCACGGAATCATGGAATCACAGAATTGTCAGAGTTGGAAGGGACCTCTAGAGATCATCTAGTCCAACTCCCCTGCCGAAGCAGGAACGGCTAGAGCACATCACTCAGGACTGCATCCAGGCGGGGCTTGAAGAT
>JAOXNO010000041.1:66234858-66248323 GCA_028565335.1 Limnodromus scolopaceus | reverse complement strand
CTGGAGGGGTTCAAGGCCAGGCTGGATGGGGCTTGGAGCAACCTGGTCTGGTGGGAGGTGTCCCTGCCCAGGGCAGCAGGTGGAACTGGATGAGCTTTAAGGTTCTTTCCAATCCAAACCATTCTGTGACTCTAGGATTCTAGATAGGATGGTTGGGGGTATATAGCGTGCTCAGGTGATACGTGGTGTCACTGCTACGTGCAAGCTTTCCAACCTCATGCTATGGAAACAGGCAAATATAGAGGCTCAGGTTGTGGTGAAACCATGTTGATACCAATTGATTCCAATTGATACACAGAGTCAAGATACTTGTCCTACTCCAGTTCTGAGCAGATAAGGGTGCAAGGTGATAATTTGCAAATCTAGCACACCTTTTGAGAAATAAGCTGGGTCTTTTATGCCAAAGAAGAAACTACAGTAAAGGAATTGATTGCTCAGTCATTCACTGCTAACTTTACATAATAAAGCAGATATTTACTATTCTCTTATCTTGAGACTTTGGTTCCACCAAGATCTGATGCCCTGGGACTGTCTCCTGTCCCCCACTCACCAACTACAATAGCCCACTTGGTTGGAGACCTGGAATTTTTGTGACTATTAACTCTTTTCTTTTGGCAACAGCCAGACTGTAACCATTTATCCAGCTGAAGTCTTTAGGATTACTCTTATCTCCTGATCTCACTTCTGCAGCTACTGTGGACTGCAGCGATTGCTTACTGCCAGGGCAAGGTGGGGAAGTTGCTACAAGCCCTGGCAACGACAGTAGCTGCTTCCAGAAACATACTTTTAGGAAAGGTATCTCTCCTAAATGCCACTAGGCATAACTTGGAGGGAGAACAGAGACAGCATGCCTTCCCAAGCAGTCTTCCAGAAAAGCTTCTGTAGTTCTTGTGTGTGGTCCTTCTGGCCCTTGAGATGAACAGAATTGAAAGAATCAGCCATTAAGAAGTGTCCAACTGCTGGAGAGTTAGTCTGTGGGCAAAAGGACTTCTGTTCATCATGTTCCCTTGTCTGACTGCAGTTTTAATGCCGTGGAAACCTGTGGTAATGCACGCCAAAATGTTTAGCAAATTGCCTGGAGTTCTTGTCTTCTGGTACGTGCAGGAAGGGTAGAAAATAGAGGTGAAGTAACATCTACACAAAGTTGTGATAAATGTGATTGCTTCCCTGCTGTGTATTTTGAAAGAAAAAAACAAAAAACAAAACAGGACAAATAGTTCCCTGATCGTCCACATATAGGGGATGTTTGAGGCTCATGGAAATAAAAATAATTTTCAGTCCACTAAGTTTACATTTCCAATTCTGTATTAGCTGCACTTCCCATTCTACATTTTCTATCATTCATTTTTCTAGTTAGTACTGTCCTGTTCCTTTCATTTTAGCGTGCTGGAATACCCCAGACAATGGATGAACTTGGAAAACGCGGATATTTTGTTTCTGGGATCTGAGCTGGTTCTTATAGGTTGGTTCCATGTCTGAATCATTAAGCCCTGCAAGGCTTCAGCCAGTTTTGTGTGACTTCACAAGCGTGGAGTAGATCAAATCGGCTGCGCACTGTAATGGAAAAATGCCGGGTTATTTCCCCGTCTCTCTTTTTAAGCATATATGATAAAACTCCAGCTCAAGGGCTGTAAGCCAAATTAGAAGGAATGGTTTTCACTTTGCTCCGGAGATGTTGATGAACACAGAAATCTTCATCAACTCAGTGCTTTTGAATAACAGCAGCAGCATCGCTTCTGACAAGGCACAATCTTCAGAATATGTACTTATTGTAAGGCAAAGTGATACACGTGATACTGGAGCGTCTTGCCCTGCTCGAACTCTGCCCTCCTGCAAGCCACGTGTCTTGGCCTCGGCAAAACTCGCAGAAGAGAGTAAAAGGTGGAATATTTGCTATAGGTTTGTGTAATCCAGCCCAGAGAAAGCCACGCTGGCACCAGTCAGCCTCTAACAGAAGCAGGGTAAATTAGTGTGTATGAACTTCTGGTTTAGAGCAAACGTGGTTAGATCCACACGGAGTTGCAGTATCCAGGACATTGTGGGTGAAGTAAGAAACTTCGTTATTAAGAGCAGTTTCACGAGACAGTGTGAATTCAGTAGGCTCTTCAGTTAGTCTGGGAGGCACAGACAAAAAGAAGTGAAAGATTCTCCTATGGGGACAGGCTGAGAGAACTGGGGTTGCTCAGCCTGGAGAAGAGAAGGCTCTGGGGGAGACCTTACAGGAGCCTTCCAGTGTCTGAAGGGAGCTCCAGGAGAGCTGGAGAGGGACTCTTTGTCAGGAAGTGCAGTGACAGGACAAGGGTTAATGGTTTTAAATTGGAAGAGGGGAGATTTAAATTAAATACCAGAAGGTAATTCTTTACTGTGAGGGTGGTGAGGCACTGGAACAGGTTGCCCAGAGAAGCTGTGGCTGCCCCGTCCCTGGAGGGGTTCAAGGCCAGGCTGGATGGGGCTTTGAGCAACCTGGTCTGGTGGGAGGTGTCCCACCAGAGGGGGGAGGTATCCCCATGGCAGGGGGGTTGGAACTCAATGATCTTCAAGGTCCCTTCCAATCCAAACAGTTCTATGATTCTATAACTTGTGAGTGGAGATCTCTACCTGGTGAGTAATAGGAAATACATTTTTATTTAAAGCAGTCAGATTTAAAGGGAAATTTTCTCTTTGGACAAATTGCACAACAAAGGAGATTCTGGTCTGTGGATAAGAAAGGTCTTTTGGGCACCTGGATGTCCAGGAAGATGGAAAAGTCACTAATATTGAGGTTGAGAAGAGGGGGAAGAAGAAAGGCAAGAGAACTAGACTGAGCTTTAGGCGCATGAGGGAGATTTATTCAATTTTGCGTTATGGAGCTTGCATACCGGTAGTAATTGCAGTAGTGGAAGTCAGGCCTCTTCCATTTGCCACCTGAACTAAGATCTCATTTAAAAGCGTAGGACAAACACGAGAAGAAAAAGGTCAACACAATCTTGCGGAGACATAAAGGGAAGTCGGGCATCTTTGCTATTGCGGTTCCTCCCCAGTGAGTATCTTGCTGTGCAGAGCAGACTGAGGTTACTAACACAGAATTTGTTTTTCTTACCTCTTCCTTTACTCTTGTGCATTTTCAGGATGCCTTTGTAGCATTCCATGTTGACAAGGTGCTGGTGAGCAAGTACCTGAAGTCACTGCAGATTGGGGAGCTGGCACCAGATCAACCCAGTATCGAGCCCACTAAGAATGTAAGTCTATCCTCGCAAAAACGGATCAAAGATAGAGGAAAGGGAAATATTCCGAGATTAAACCTTGTCCTTCTGTATCAGCGTAGCTCCTGGAAAAATGGGTTCTTCACAAATTTTTGTGCTACTGCTTAGAAATAATGAATACTAGTCTAAATCCACATTCTGTGGTTGAGATCCTGAAGACGGATTTCATAAATGGCAGAGCCTTGTTTTGCTCTCATGAATATCACAGCTCTCGCTTTTTCTTCTTTCCCTTGCTTGGAGAAAGAGCTAACCAAAAATTAAGTCAGTATTTTCAGCTGATAGTAAATTTTCGGACTGTACTCCCTTCTGTTGCAGGCTTCTGTACCGAGAGCAGACAGGCTGGTAGGTCAAAGAAAAGCTCATGAGAGAGGCATGGACAACAGAACAGGAATAGTCTTAGAGCACAAATCATCCCTGGGCTGTATGGTCCTCATCACTTCCCCCTGTCCAAGACTCTCCTTTCCCCATTCCTCTAAGCCCATCCTGACTTTTCCTTTGCGTAGTCCCACACTGCCTGCTGAAGTCGGGCAAGGTGATAAATGGTCCCATGTAAACCAGGCATTAGAAACACAATTCAGAGCAGTCTGGCTGTCTCAGAATGACATGGCCATGCTTCCTATGCAGGTGGGAACCCCCTGAGCCCTCTGACCCACCTGTGGCCGTGCCTTGCCTGTTTCTCAATCCCACAGCTGACCTGCAGCAGGGCCTGCATGTGCCTTGCTCCATGCAAACTCCACTCCCCCAAAACAACTGGGAAAGTAGCCAGCAAGCTCCTTTGTGGGTTGGAGACAGGAATCGGGCTTGAGAGGCACCTGCAGAGCCGGCAAAACCGAAGGTGGGTTGGTTGAGCACACGTACTGTGCTCATTTCTTCTTCCACCCTCCTTCCTCGGTGTCTACCAGCCTGAGGCCAGCTGAGCTGTACGTGCCATTTTCATACAGGTATTTAACCCTCTCCTGTTAATCCTGGGAAGGGTAAAGTGAAAACACGTATTGATCCATTGGAACCGGGGGCAGAAGAGGAATAATTTCATTCCGAAGGCCTACCACAAGATGGCATGCTATGTTCATGAACATCCAGCACACCTCCAGCAGACACAACTTCCATCGGAGCTCTGCCAAAAAAAATGATGAAAGAAGCACCAAAGGCACAGTCTTAGGGGGTGGGGGTACAGACATTGTGCTCTGGCTGCTGCTTGCTCCTCTGCTCCACGGACCTTATCAGGCAAAGACAGAAGGTGTAGGAGAATGATGATAAAGCTTACCAGGGTGCAAGCCCAGTTCTTGCCCATTTGGCCAGGTCCTTTGCTCTTTCTTTCCTCCATTAAAGTGGTCCTCAGCTTTTGAGGCTGCAGCACTACACTCCAGAAACAGGGAACATGTAACACTGGTGCTTCCCACAGAAAATGCTGGTGAAAGATTTCCGTGAATTGCGTGCTACTGTTGAGAAAATGGGACTTCTGGAGCCAAATCAACTCTTCTTCTTCCTGCACCTCGCTCACATCCTCCTGTTGGACACAGCTGCTTGGCTCATTCTCTTCTACTTTGGGACATCCTTAATGCCCTTTATCGTCTCTCTCGTGGTGCTGACCATTTCCCAGGTAAGCAACAAAGTCCACAGCCTGTACGTGTGGACTTGCATCAACTTTTATACACATAATACTATTGCAGTTTTCCAGTCCTCCATTTCCTTACTTGGCATAGTTCTCCTTTGTCACTAGAAGACAACCTCTGTATGGCATGTGTTTTTAGAAGATGTGTAAAGAAGAAATTCTGCATGTGGGGAGCTCCCACTAAACCTAGTCTAGGATTGTTTCAGCAAGATATATTCTAGGGGAATCACAGAATCATAGAAAGGTTCAGGTTGGAAGGGACCTTGAAGATCGAGTTCCAACTCCTTGCCCTGGGCAGAGACACCTCCCACCAGACCAGGTTGCTCAAAGCCCCATCCAGCCTGGCCTTGAACCCCTCCAGGGATGGGGCAGCCACAGCTTCTCTGGGCAACTTGTTCCAGTGCCTCATCACCCTCCCTGTAAAGAATTTCTTCCTAACATCTAATGTAAATCTCCCTTCTTACAGTTTAAAACTGTTACCCCTCATCCTACCACTCCACTCCCTGATCAAGAGTCCCTCCCCATCTCTCCTGTAGCCCCCTTCAGGTACTAGAAAGCTGCTATAAGGTCTCCCCGGAGCCTTCTCTTCTCCAGGCTGAAAACCCCCAACTCTCTCAGCCTGTCCGAAGCCTTAAGAGTATCAGGATTTCACAGTTTCTTTACGATTGTGACTTTGGAGCAGTGTCTGAAAAATAAATCTTGGTATTTCAAAGCAAAGGACGGGCATTAGACCCTCCTAGTCTTAATTCCTGCTTTTCTCCCCTCCCCAATGTCTCTTTGCTCTTCCAGGTCCAGGCTTCATGGTTACAGCATGATTTAGGACATCTTTCAGTATTCAGGAAGCCCAAATGGAACCACTTGCTGCACAAGTTTGTGATGTGCCATTTGATTGTAAGTACCTGAGCCTGGAAAAACTTCTTAGACTTGATGGCTTTCCTGTAAAAGCGTGTGTTCTGAAGACTGTGGAGGAGTGTGCTCAGCGTTGGGCAAAGGAAGGGAGTTGGAGAGAATCTATCTCTGAAAGCACCGTACTTTTCATGCTTTGTTCTTCACTAAAACAGGGGGCATCAGCCAAATGGTGGACTCTCCTGCACTCCCGGCACCATGCCAAACCCAACTGCTTCCGGAAAGATCCCGATATTGATATGCACCCTTTCTTGTTCACTTTGGGGAAGAAATTCTCTGTGGAGGTCAGTGTGTGCGTGCGTGTGCTCATGGACCAGGAACTGGGAAGGACACCCTAGTCAACAAAAAGCGTGCTGTACCATAAAGATCTAAAACTAAGCCATGATGACAGTTTCTGAGAAAAGATGGCTTTTACCTGTGTCTACTTTCTTCAGCCTTTGTAAGCTGGTCACAGGGCACATTAAGTTCCTTTAAAAACGTACAGAACAGTTGACACGTAGTTGTAAATAAATTAGAGATGATGTACATGCATCATACATAAGGTGGAAAATCCACCAGGAGAAAGACTTAATGGTTATAGCAACTTAATGACCTAGTAGAACAACTCAGTAATTAATGATTATTAGATAACTTGTAAACATAATATAAAGCATGTCTGCTTTACATTGTTGGCCTGGAATTACTATAATATTCATGTCTGAAGCTCAGAGATACGGGTGGCTTTAGCATATCTGTGCCTTCACAGGATGAGGGGTAACAGTTTTAAACCAAAAGAGGGGAGATTTAGACTAGATATTTGGAAGAAATCCTTGACTGTGAGGGTGGTGAGACACTGGAACGGGTTGCCCAGAGAAGCTGGTGTTCAATGAGGTGTTCAAAGCCAGGTTGGATGGGACTTTGAGCAACCTGGTCTAGTGGGAGGTGTCCCTGCCCAGGGCAGAGGGGTTGGAACTAGATGATCTCTAAGGTCCCTTCCAACCCGAAGCATTCTATGATTCTACGAAGGCAGAAGCTTTGCTGTGAGAGGCAGCCAGCACAGCAGGACTGAATAACCAAGTCCTGTTGCTCCATAGGACTGGCTCCTGGCAGAACCCTCCAGTGGGCAGAAGTCATCTGACCACATAGGATGTTCTCAGCTTGTGCTGCCAGGCCACTTCCAGGAGCAACAACCTAAGAAAATGCTGAACCCCCTTCAGCTTCGGCTGAAGCTGTACAGCTTCATCAGTTCTTGAGACCTTGTCAGTGTAGGAAATATCTAGCATTTCACCAAATTAACTATGAATGTGGTAAAAACACAAAACCAAGGAAATTCACCCGTTAAAATTGAGCCCTATCCACCCTCAAAATTATTTTTATCATAACTTACAGGTCACACTATATTTTAATGGATTAAATGTTCTGGCATAGTTTTTATCACCTCATTCTGTTCCAACCCAGACAATAGTGGTATCTGTGACAGCATTTTCCTTCCTACCATACACCAACGTAGTTTATTTTTGTGGGCAGTTACTTCTATTTTGGCTGGTCACAAGTATATCTAGAATAGCTTTTCAGCAATCACTTATTTAATTTATTTTCCCCCGTTAGAGAAAAATGTCATGCTTGCTTAAGAGTCTTTGAAGGACTTCACAAAGCTGTAAGTCATGAAAGCCTTACATTAGTGGAATGAGGGTTTAGAGACGGTAGGAGTGAGGGTTGTGGCAAGTGTGCAAGAAGAGTGCCTCTGGGGATGAAAGAATGGAAGACAGCAATTTACCTGTGCAGGTAAATTCCACTCAGTATGTTTTTTTGCCGTTTCTGTTCGCAGCTTGGGATCAAAAAGACGAAATACATGCCATACAACCACCAACACAAATACTTCTTCATCAGTGAGTACCTCCATTCTCCTGTAATACCATAAGGGGTACCAATGGGGCTTGTAGATCGATCTTTTGACCTGCAGAACTTCAGCAGACCTAAGGTGCCTGCATCAAAGAACATAATAACCAGTTTGCACCTAATTTTTGGAGGAGTTGGAAACCTGACTGGATAAAACCCCGGGTGACCTGGTTTGTCCTCATAACTGGTGCTGCTCTGAGATCCTGAGGTCCTTTCCAGTCTGAATTATCCGATGATCCTACGTGAGGTCAGGTTTCTGTGCCCTTCTTGACTTGAAACACATTAATTTGGTTGGAGAATTTCTAACCAAATGGCCTAAGTTTGTTCCAGGGTAGAAAAAGTAGTGGGGTACACTTATCCCAGGTCATCTTAAAACTGAACTGCTTTGCAAAAACAAGTCTACATCTATTTGAGCAGAGAAAAGGAGAAAGACTTTTAACTTACTAATTAGGGAACTTACCTGGAAGAGTGCGATGAGGGCTGTGGAAGCTACTTCTCAAAATACTTCTCCGTGGCTGTTCCTCACTTAAAAGCCTAAAACGAAATCTCAGGTTTGTAAGCACCATCAGATTAATGGACAGACCCAGAAATGTTTAGAGGCAGTAGTAGAGCATCCTCACCAGCATCAGTCATTGCTTTCTTGCAAAGTGGCTACTGTGATACTCAAAAGGATTATCAAGTTTCTGGGGTCTCGTCCTCCTTATTTTTCAGGATTCAACACCCCCCTTTTTTTTCTTCTCCACTCTATTATAAAAGAAGCTCTCCGTGAGGAGAGGGTAGGCAATGCTACCCTTGTTGGCAGGTGACATCAGCAGTAGCAGGCTGCCCTGCTGAAGAGCAGGACCTGCCCTCAACCGAGCTTCAGCGAGCTACTTGTCTTACCTTTGTCTCACCTCTTGAGGTCAGCAGGCTCCCAGGTTGCTTATTGTTTGTCTGCCTTGGTGCATACTGATATCATCCAGAAAACTCTGCAGACCTAAAGCTTCCCAGACTATTCTCCATAATGAGCAGCTCTTCAGGGATCCTTTGCTTGAAGTTTGATTTCTGCCATTCAGTCCATTATTACCAGTGATAATGAGTTCTCCCTTTCAGCTCTTCCTCCGCTCCTGTTTCCCACCTACTTCCACTGCCACACGTTTTATATTGCCTACACCAAAAGGTACTGGGCGGTAAGTATTCCTGCTTGTGCTGCCAAGAAGGGGTCAGTTGTGGGCCTTCAACCTTTCTTCTCAGCATGGTGCCACCTTCTGTCCAGAGCTCAGTCCCTGCTGTGCGACACCGTGTGTCATTCAGTTAGGTCTACTACGGCAGAGTTTTTGGGTTTTGGAATTTGGTGGAGTATTTCTAGTGGCTCTGTGGGCTTTCTGCTAAACCCATCGTGTTCCTCAGCTCAGTGATAAGGGCCTGAAAACACACAACAGGCTGTTGGGCTTCTCCTTTGCTTTGCCTCATTTGCAGGATCACAAAGCGTACTGTCTCCTCTGGTGTGGGAAGCAAATTGGAAGGTCCATAGAGGTCAAGAAGGGGAGGATGTGGATTTATAAGAGCCACTGTTGTTGATTTGTTAGCAGTACTCATGCACTTGGCATTCCTTCCTATGCCAGGCAGCCAGAACTAGTGCTTCATCCCTCCTTCTCCTGCGTGTGTTATGCGTTAAGGAGGACAGAGCAACTTCCAGCCAAAATGCCATCGTTGGTCTAGCACTTAATTCACTGTGAAGCCCTGGGAAATGATTTGATACAAGTCTTCAACTCGTGTTTCTGAATGCATACTCACTTGCTAATATTTTAATCTACTTACTGGGCGTGAATGCTCAGACTCATCTCTATTAGAGCAAGCCATGAAAAGCACATGTTATTAGCTTATGCTAACTTGGATTGCTCCAGATGATTCCATTTAGCAAAAAGCTACAGAAGCTGAATGCAGACTGTTTTCTTGTACATATAACATGAAGCTAGGAAAAAGATTTCAAGGAATGTAACTTATAATTAATTTCTTTTCTTGTTGTCTCTGGTTTTGGTAGGACTTGGCCTGGATGCTGACCTTCTATATCAGATTCTTTTTCACTTACGGATCACTATTAGAAATAAAGAGTCTCCTGGCATATTATTTTATATTCAGGTGATATCTCTTTAGAAGGTTCTTCAGCCTTCCTCTATGTATATCTTCCATCTGGACCTGCCTACTTTTCTCTGCCTTTGCTTATCTTTCCATGTTCTCCTTTATGGAATTAAAAAACTAAGTAAAAGAAAAAAAAAAAGAGAACATAAAGTTAAACTCTAAGACTCTTCTGCTCAATTGCCAGTTCAAGTTTTACGTCACCTCACTGGCTCTTGCAGCAAAGAGACTACACCGAGTGCTGACCAAACTGAGAGATACTTACCTTGGACAACATTCAGTGCTTTGGGTGTCGGGTCTGCTACTGGTTAGTTAGAGAAAGAGAACTTAGCCTGGGCTTGCAAACGCCCAGGCATTATCCAGCAGCATTGGCTTGAATGGACAACATGCTCTCCACTTGGATCATTTTACTGATTCTAATCAGTTTGGTCCTTGGATACAGATAAAACGAGACGAGTATCAGGCTACATCAGTTTCATCACAGAACGTATTAAATAATCATGAGTTTCATAAGGAAGTATGAAACTTCCAGGGTTTGGAAGTTCTTCCAGGTGCTGGGTTAGCAAGGCTGGTGTTGAGCCATGTATTTGGAAATCCAGCTGTGCTGTTATTTCAATAGCTCAGCACTGACTTCCTTACCTGTTACTGAGTTCTGGCCTCTTGTCTGGTTGCACAGGATGCTTGAGAGCAGCTGGTTTGTCTGGGTTTCACAGATGAACCACATCCCTATGGATATTTACTATGACAACAATTTGGACTGGGTGTCTACGCAGGTAAAATATTTTCCGTTCTTAAGAACTGTGGCCATACAGGTTCAAATTCCAACCATAAGTCAAGCAAGTCTCTATTGCATTAAGGGTGAAAACATGTTGGTAACAGGGAAGTGCAAGTTAATAGGACAACAGGATTCAGTTATGGTAACATTAGAGGAGGACAGCAATGACAAGTTCATGGGCAATCTAAAATCAAAGCTAGGTCCCAGCTCTCTTTCCTAAACATACCCACCTCCCCACGTATTGCATCGTTCTATGTTGGACCTTTTCTGCTTATGCAGAGATGGAAGCTTGTGTCCTGCTCTTGCTGAGCAACTTCATGCTACTAGAACACCAGCATGATGTCCCCTCTTAGCAAAGAGAGTTACTGAAGCCCAGCAGTAAAGTGTGACCACCACAGAAGTCCCCTGCCATCTCTGCTTTTTCTGCAGACGTAGGCTTGAGAAGACCCAGGAGGAACTTTTGCTTGTCTGTTCACATGCATTCCCAGGAGAACAGAGCCAGCTCCTAGTTTTACCATGACCCCTGGTAGCCGGTCTACGCACAGCTGCTGGCAAGCCGAAGGAGGATTATGATCCCTGGTTCGAGGTAGCTCAGCTTAGGCTAACAGAAAACAACAGAGCAGGGTTGCACAGCGCACCGCGCTCTTTAGACAGACGGGAAAGGCTGCAGTCACCGATCTGTACTGACTTTGCTTTCCTTTCCCCTCCTCTAGCTCCAGGCAACCTGCAACGTTGAGCAGTCTCTGTTCAATGACTGGTTTACTGGGCATCTGAACTTCCAGATTGAACACCAGTGAGTACGCACCCTGAAAGAGAATTTTCTTCCCTCTGCTTTCTTTTTTTTTTTTTTTATAAATTTTTTTTGCTTCTCTTTTTTTTCCCCTCTTCCCTATTCTTCTTTCCTCTGAATTCTACGAATAGTTGTGGGGCGACAAAGAGTTTGTCTTTAAACAGTCTGAAAACCCTAAAGAGAATCATAATCGCAAACCTTCACTGGACCCCCAGGAAGGTGAGAAGGACGAGCGAAAACAATGTGGGCAGGATCTATGAAACCATACAGACAGCAACAGGGTCTGCCCAAAGGAATAGCACGTAAGCGCTAGTGAAAACATACGTGCTAAATCATCTTCTTCATAGTCTGACACAGTATTCTAAGATTATCTATTATTATCTATTATTAATAGATATATTATTAATTAATATTATTAATAACTATTTACGCTATTACTCCAGACACTGAGCTACGCAACTGAAAGATGGGCTCATCTGCTGTTCCATGCTATGGAGATGGTTACTTCTGGAGAAAAGGGGGGGGGGGGGGAAATAGTTTCTTCCAGTTTATGGCATCATTTTAATTAGGAGTAATGTCACTTCAGAGATGCTGTGGAAAATAACAGAGGGGGAAAGCAGGAAAGGCTATGAGTTACTCGTGCTAAAAGCACACCAAGGGGAAAAGAAGAGTCAGGAGCAGCTGGAGACCCTACTCAGAGTGACCTGGGTGATTCCTGGGAAGCAATAACGAATGTGAATATGTGAAAGCTATTATTTCTTATGAAGCACTGGAAGAGAATTTGTCTGTCTCCTGTTCACAGCCTATTCCCCACCATGCCAAGGCACAACTACTGGAAGGTGGCTCCTCTGGTGAAGTCCTTGTGTGCCAAACACAGCATTCAGTACCAGTGCAAGCCCTTGCTCACGGCTTTTGCAGACATTGTGCAGTAAGTAACAACACACCGACAAAAAGTTGCTGAAGGATGTAGGAGAGACTGGAATCCCTAAGAACAAGAGTTGGCTTGTTCTTCTCTTACAATCAACACACAGAAAACCCTCATTTCCCTTGTCCCCACCATCACTCCCTTAAGCAACCCTGCATAACGTGGCCTCTTGCACTCTCTCTTTCAGGTCTCTGAAGAATTCAGGAGAACTCTGGCTTGATGCCTACCTGCACAAATAAGATGACAAGGCTTGATGGTACCAGTCACAGCCTGCCACGTCTTTGCATTCCAAGCAAGATGAGGAGCAGGCACCACAAGGGTCTCTACAGCAGAAGAAAATGAGTAAGAACTGAAGGATATGATTCCAGTAGATATGAAGCCACCCAAATTTTACTTCTGGTCTTTCTTGGTGTTTTGGTTCAGATGTGCTAAGAGTGGATAAGACAAGCAGAAGATGGTGGTTCAGATATGTTAAGGCAAGCAGATGGCTAGTTAGAACAGGAGAAACTCTTTGCTAGCTGTCTCTGAGGAAATACAGCCAAGAGCATTTCTGAGCCTGAGCATGTGTTCAAGTCAGATTAAGCACTGGTGCAGCTGCACACACAAAGTCCTCAGACCAGTGTTTTGGGTTGGTTTTGGGTTTTTTTGGTACCCCTCATGTAGGGGGTTTAATGCTTAATACAATGTTTGCTTATTTGAAGTGATTCAAAATTGTACCGGATTTTGAATTAACATGGTGTTCCAGCAGTGTGCTGAAATCATAATAAATTAAAGTATGTATCACACAGAGTGCAGCAATTGTAGTCTGCAGCTGGATAACAACACAAATGTGTTTCCCATTACTGTTCTCTAGAGCACCTTCATCCTCACAGTGCCAGGCATCCCCAGTTGTCAGGAAGAAATACAGGGGGTGAAACCAGCTCAAGCCCGCTGCTCTCTTTTTTAAGTTTCTTTATTTCTTACACTTTGTGTTAGGTGAGCCATGTGTATTGTCCCCAGGTTGGTCTGGCTGAGTTGTTTATAACCATCATGTCTGTAAATCACCAACTGCCGTTCTGTAACTTTGGGAGATGCAAATGGACCATGACAGGAAACTCTAACCTAGAATCATAGAATTGTCTAGGTTGGAAGAGACCCTTGGCATCATCGAGTCCAACCATCTACCCTACTCTACAAAGTCATCCCCTACACCACGTCCCTTAGCACTGCATCTAAACGG
>JAOXNO010000041.1:66213454-66234420 GCA_028565335.1 Limnodromus scolopaceus | reverse complement strand
TCCTCTGCACTCGCTCCAGCACCTCAATATCTCTCTTGTATTGAGGTGCCCAGAACTGGACACAATACTCGAGGTGAAACTTAATAAGCTCAAACCCTACTTCTAACGGCCCTAACCCTGAGCCCAAACCCTAATCCTAATAGCCCTAACAGGTCATTACCTTAATGCTGATCATAATTCTAATAGGCCTTAACCCTAAAACCTCAAACACCAGTAGGCCCTAACCACAGCACCAACCCTAACCTTAACAGCCCTAACTCTAATATTAATAGGCTCTAACCCAAACACTAATAAACCCTAACCCTTACCTTAACCCTAATTTTACTGTCCCTAACCGTAATACTAATAGACTGTAACACTAAGCATAACTCTGACCCTGACCTTAACCCCAACCCTAATGCTTATAGGCACAAACCCAAACCCTAGTGGCCCTAACCCAAACCCTAATAGTCCCTAACGCTAAAACTAACCTTAACCCTAATGGCTCTAACACTAAACCTAATCCTGGTCTATTTAAACAGATTTGAGTATTTTTTTTACTAAATGAAGTAACATGCATATTTTACTTCCTATGCCTTGATACATAAGGGAGAGTTTACGTTACAATTTTTGGAGCTCACTCATGCTCTATAGTTACAGAAAGTCACATCCTGCTTCCAAACACCCTAGGAAGTTTTGGGGGGCTGTAAACTTCCTTGCTTCCCGGTGAGGTTTTACAGCTCTGGATACAAACCTGAAAGTTTGGATAACAAATAAAATCAGGTGATGAAGGTGGGACAAGAAAGCAGGGAAAAGGGTAGAGTTGGGTAGTTGCTTGTGCAAGTTTGGCTTGCAGGAACGGCAGCCACGTGAACCTGTCATGATGCAAAGCTTCTCTTGCTCCAGAATACATCCTAGATACTTATTTAAATTGGCACCACACAAGGTTGAGTGCCAGCCATTTGGACTCAAGCACTGGCTGTATACTGTAAGGGAACAAGAGTCCAGGATTCAGCGAGGCTTATTATTAAGCTCAAGCTTATTAAGGCAGTTTTGAGAGTTCAAGAGTAAACTGAATTACCCGAGCGGACTCAGATTTTGGCTCTGCCAGGCACAAGGTGAGTGGAGAAAGAGGCTAATCTGGGTACTTTGAATCACCCTTGAGAGGAGGCAATATCTTCCATTAATTAGTAAGAGAGTGTGTACTTTGTCTGGAATGGGTACCATCACGAGTACATACTCAGACCCTGAAATAATGACTAACTTTTAGAAAGGAGTCTTTGGGAACAACAAAAAAAAAAATAATCATTTGGGTATCAGCAGGTAAGAACACTTTCTCACAATAACAAAAGTGATGAGGCTAATAAATAGAGATTGGACCTGGTAAAAAGAAAGATATAAGAGACCCTCTGATTAGATAATGAATGGACTTTGTATTGTTTGTGCAATGATTGTCTGAATTATAGGTGCCGCCTAGCACTGACTTTTACTTTGAAACCTTTAACCCAGTATGGCCAGCCAGAACATGTGAAAGATTTGTTATTAAACCATTTTCTGCCTTGGAAGATGTGCAATTATGTTTAGAGGTTAACAGCACAAAGTACGATTCCTGAACCATGGGAGTAAGAGCAGTGATTCCCCAAAACTCTGTGGGAGCAGTAAGGAGTAAAGCAGGACTCAGAACACTCTCAGTTATTCATAAACACGTTTCCACTATTTTACAAAGCCTTTTAAAATTACCTTTAGTAGTCTTTGAAGATAACTTCCTTAGGTAGGTGAGAGGTCTGATTCTGAAGACCAGCATTTGATTTTTGGACCTTCAAGATTATTGGGCTTCTAGTGTAATTTGTAGTCAGGACCCCAAAATGCAATTAAAAACAAAAGGTGCAAATGTTTTCATTAGTTGAGAGCCCAACAGAGTGCAAATGAGGAAGGGCGTGCAAGAAGGTTGAGCAAGATTAAGATGAAGGGCTGTGGGTAAGTGTGGAATAAAGTCTAAGCAATATGGATCAACGCCAGGGCAAACAGGAGGAGTTGCCAAATTTTCCCCAGGTATCTTTCACCAATCTTATCAGCATGGTAGGTAGTATTGGGTTAGATGAAAGGCTGCCTGTATTATCTCAGGAAAATATGTAACAGCTTGGTGAGGTTCTACAAAGAAGATATCATTGAGAGGGCCAAAGAAGGAAACATATACAAATTAGTTACACAATCCAAAAGAAAAGCATTGAAAAAAAAGAAAAAAATATGTAAAGAAGTTACAGTACATGAAAACAGAGTGGAAATAAAATTAGCAGCACCAACAGATTATTTTTTTAGAATCACAGAACAATTAGAGTTGGAAGGGACCTTAAAGATCATCAAGTTCCGACCCCCCTGCCCTGGGCAGGGACACCTCCCACCAGACCAGGTTGCTCAAAGCCCCCTCCAACCTGGCCTTGAACCTCTCCAGGGATGGGGCAGACACAGCTTCTCTGGGTAACCTGGGTCATTATCTCACAGTCAAGAATGTCTTTCTGGTATCTAATCTAAATCTCCCCTCTTCCAATTTAAAACCATGACCCCTTGTCCTATCACTACATTCCCTGATAAAGAGTCTCTCCCCACTTCTTCAAGTGTGAAGAATGATGGCAATAATAGAAAATATTAACTGACTTACTCTAAAATACAGCCTTTATTCCTGCAACTCTGAAATGCAAATTCTATTCTCTTCCTGTGGTCACATCTTGAAATCAGAGGTCCAGGACAGTTTCCACTGGAAAGAATATTGACAGTTTGAATTTGAAATGAAGTGGTTTTTCCAATAAATTTGCTCTGGAAAAGGGTATGGTTTAAGAAATATCAGTGTGCATGATTAATTTCATCGTATGTATCAATAGCTAGATATTAAGCAAATGAAATAAGCACATTCATTGTCTTCTGTGTTATAAAGCAGAATGGTAAATAATAATAAAATCTTAATCTTTAAACAAAAAGCTGTATCCGTTACAAGGTTGACAGATTGCAGCCAAATTTTTTATAGTACAATCACAGTGTTTATTTCATGTAAAACTGTTGAAAATATTCCTCACCCTGCAGTCTTCACAAACTTGTACATCCACACCTATCAGATGCGTAACTTCCCTAAAAAATAAAAAAACGTGAGGCTCATTTGGTTTAAATCTAAAGGAAAAAGCAGGGTTTAGGAAAAGCAATGAGCGTCGAAAGCACCTTGGACTCCGCACGTGTGCGGTAAGTAAAGCAGGGAGAATGAGCAGAGATGACTTCATTCTTGCTCTTCCAACTTCCCCACACAAAGTCAAGACCCAGTAGACGACACGAGAGCTACAATTAGGCAGAGCTATGCGTCTCCATCTCCTTCCTATATATTTTGACTTTCCCCTGCAAGCTACATGAAAAGGAACACCAGACTTCTTGCCTAATTTAACCAGGTTTAAGAGAAAGATAGAGGGGGGAAAAAATGCAAGTCAGGCAAAAGTATGTCGGGCTTCTGTTAAAAATTACACCTTTAGGCAGAGCAGAGGATTGCCTAATTTAAGGCAGCACTGGTTTGGGCAGCTCATGGCTTCAGCCCGGGAACAGGTCGTGCAGACCTCTGCTCAGGGTCAGCCCCGCGCCGTTGGGGAAACCTTTGCTAAAGCTCTCAACAAAAGACGATGGTTGATCAAACAGGCCGTTCACTCTGCCCATTTCCCTTTCATCTATCACATCAAGACAATGCTAATGCGAAGAAACAACTTGTTTAATTTAATTGTTTTCGAAAATTGAGGAGGAACCGAAAAGGCGGCTGGACGTGACCTACGAGGGCAAAGTAACCGGAGTGGGCTGAATTAAAGCAAGCTGCAGGGGAAGTGGGAGATGGGTGTTTGGATTCAGGTCTCCCAGACACCCTCACGCTTTCCCAGTCTGACAGCCCAGCACAGTCCAAGTAGAGAAAAAGGCATTTCAACCTTCCACAAGAACTCAGTTCCCTGCTTCTTCACACATTTCCAAGGGCAACCCCGGCAGCATCCATGAGGAAAAGCTGGATTTCAAGCAGAAATTTAACCCAGCTGCCACCCCAAGGGGCAGAGACGGGGAAGGCTGCCCTAAGGCACTTTGTATTTTCATCCTGTCTGGGGAGTGTTGCAACCGCTGCTCAGACTGTGAGCAGCATCTCCCATCATCCCTATTCCTCAATAATTCTTACAACATGTGTGCACAAGGTCAAAGACAGACTCTTAAGTGTGGAAAATCCAAAGAGATGATTCTTCCCCAGCTATTTGCTTGCAGAAGAGTGTATCCACTTGTGTGTCAGTGCTGTTGCTGTATCAACAATCGCTGCGAGACAAGGATTTATTAAACTGGAAAAAAAGAAATAAATAAAAAAATAACAAAGTTCTCAATACAGGTCAAAGTTTTTAAAGGGTGAAATAATTTTTGTGATTTGCCACATGCTCTGAGACAGGGAATGAAGATTTTCTTCTGACTTGTTCCCCTATAGCTTTAGAGAATTTGGATCAGATCACTGTTTGCTCTCGGACTGCAACACAGGGAGACTTCCAGCTGCACCGGGGTTGAAGTTTGACTTTGGGTGGAACCCCCCCATGACAAAGTTCAACCTTTTATCACACAACTAAACCCTACAGGCTCTGCACAGCAATCCAGGCTGGAAAAGGTGTCATCGTTACCACTGAACTGAGTATCCAGCTACTGTACTTATTATTTTTACACTGCTGCCTCATTTTTTAGCCACGATTAACTTTCCTAGACTATAAATATGCAACCCTTTACAACCTTTTTGCAAACATAGGGCTTTTTCAGGAATCGTCTTCATGATCCATCCCCACAACTGAAATCACACCCAGAATCACACACAGAATCTTAGTGGTTGGAAGGGACCTCTGAGATCATCATCCTGATCTAGAAGAGTTCCTCAGAACTTTTCACGTGGGAGAAGTTTTCACAAGAAATGTACATTGATATTTCCTTACCAGGACAGAAAAGGGACATGACAGATGCTTTGCAGGCATCTTAACCAGCTATTTGTGAGACGGCAGCACACCACAGGTTACAAAAGGCCTTGAGCTCTTCATCTGGATTCAAGAGCTCAGTGGGTAATCCAGCAACTACTGACAGACAAACCACAAATCTAGCAAAATTGCCTTTATTTCATTTACAATCAAACTAGAGCCTTAGTTCTTTTCCCAGTTCTGTCCGAAATAGCCTTATGCAACTGCTTAAGCCACACCCTCAGCATCAGCTTAGTCAAGGCTAAGCTCAAGTCCAGCTTTGCATGTCACAACCTGTGACACGGTGACACAACTGTGAGCCCAAACATCGGTTCAGATTAAGTTCTGCAATATTGCCTGGGAGGAAAGGTCAAGCTTTACCATGCACCTTCATGTAGTCTACTATCGACCAGAGATAAGCACGTGCAACGTATCACTGGGTCAATCCACTTCTGCAGCACTGGTTTGAGGCCTCAAGTCCCACAGCAAACAAAACTCAAAAGTGCAGAAAGAATCATGGCCTGGGTTAGGTTGGAAAGGACATTTAAAGGCCATCTAGTCCAATTTATTTAATGGACACCAAAGTCATGGACACCAAAACACCGCTCAGAAGACAATTTCCCCTCAAAGGCAAGGAGCTAGCTGGTTTCAAGAGAGGAATTCAGGGCTAACTTTTCCCAACATACTTAAACTGTAACTATCTGATGCAAACATACCTCACCCTTTTTCCCCTGGAGAAGATTTAGCAACTCCATAGACTCACCTATCTCCCGGCACAGCCCACTTCAAACGTCCACTGAGATTCCACAATCTGCTGCCGCTTTTGGCTACTTGAGCCCAGTTTGGAAAAGGGAAAGCAACCTAGGAATAAAAGGGGAAGACCCATGAGAAGGGGAGGTATTTCTGGGAGAAGCTGTCGTTTCCAAAACATAAGTTTCAAATTCACTCCCAATTCCACTGTCAGTGATGTGCATCTAAAATAAAACAGTAACAGGAAGATGTTGAGCAACGCTCCTTTACACATAACTGAAAACTGCACTGCAACAACCCGTCAAAGGAATATTTGATTTTACTTGAGCAGAACACAGTCAAAACACAAGGGAGATTGTGTTATGTCACGTAAACAGTCTTTTAATTCTCACGGTGAGGAGCCATAAATGGATTATTTTGGATCATGTTTATTTGAAGAAACAGCATTATTGTTCTTCCAGGGCTGCCTCACCCTCTCAGCGCTTTTTGAAAAAGCCAAGTTTTACTGTACAATACTTGTCATGCTCAGTTTAGCAGCACAGGACACGGGTCAGTCTTTTAAGTACTGAAATTGTGAGGTTTTGAAAACAAAGGTAGCTGCAGAAAGTACATACTGCCTGTCCAGCCCATTCTAGGTCTTCTCAACGTTACTGTGCAAGATGTTTCTTCTCTTCCCCATTCCTTAGTGCTCAGTTTTCTTGACTTGACACCAACCAAACTTCAGTCCACCCTCTACTCTAAACTAGTCTAACTTACAGTAGAATCTATTAACAATAATCATTTATGGGCACGGTCGGATAAAGGCCACCTGGACAAAGTTCATAAAATAGCTGTTTATGTTAAAACACTCTCCTAAAGCCTCCACAAATTCATGTCACAGTGCCCTTCCCACCACACGGGCAGTCGGTGCACTTACCCACTGATTTCTGAAGGTTACCTTACAATGTACAACTAGGCATGAGGCACACAGTTCCCTACCTGGGAAAGGCAAAGTAGGGATTTAGGAACAAAGTAAGAGCAGTAAGAAAAGCAGAACTGAACATTTGAGCATCTCTGGCCTGAGAGCTTTTCGAAAGGCTGTACGGTAGTTTTGAGACACAATTCAAGTGCTGGATTTCAGCTTTACATACTCAAACTATTAAGAACTGTCCTTCACTAAAATTTGAGTGAACTGTGATGAGAAACTAGACAACCTTGTGACACTTCTGTAAATTGCCACCAAGTCTTTAGATTAAAAAAATAACAAAAGGTTCTTCAGGAAATAGGGGCTAGAATCATCAACAAAACTCACAGTAAGCAGGACTGCAAATTCTTCCCGTTCATATGGTGCAATCACAGGCACTGCTGTACCACAGACATGAGCAGCTTTCCCTGTTCTGAAGGCCAAGGAAATTAAAGAAAAGGTTCCTGGTAAGTAATTTCACATATCACAGCTGAGCAGAATTTAGTGCTTGGCCCCTACACGTGAAGCCCAAGCCCCAGCCTTGAATCCAAGGCTTTTGTCAGCATCCAGGGCCTGTGCAGGACAAATAAGTAAGTTCTGAAATAGATACCAGTTACCCAGAACTTCAACAGCTTCTGCGTGATCTCAAAATAAATAAATAAATCAGATGAAGGTAGGATCTTCCTAGGTTAAACTATTTTAGTTAATTACACAGAAAACAGACAACATGACTCCGAGAGACTTCTAAATTCAGTTTTATTTCAGAAATAAGAGGAAGACAATAAAATTCATTTAGCAGACACAACCAAAATTAGAGATTAAGCCCTGGTTAGTCTTTTCCAAAGCTCATTAGGATTCTACGTTCCAGCAAAAAAATATCCCCACCCATTTGTGAAGCTCCTTCAGCTCCCACCTGCCTGATCAGGTAAAAATCCAACTGAATTCCAGAACAGAGAAGGCTATCAGTTCCTATTATTTTACTGCATCTGTATCACAGCTAATTTTTCACAACAGGTTAGTCGATACATGAGTTGAAGAAGCAGATTCCTACAACTTTAATGGAACAGCACTTAACATCTACTCTTCTTTATCTGCCATCACTTCTTGAAATGCCAATTCACATTTAAAGGCCAAACCAAGAAGTACTATTCAAAATGCAACTCAAGACAGACCCAGAAATTCACTGAATATTGAAAAAAAAAAAAACAACAACCCTGCTACAATTTGAAATTTGCATAATATTTGCTTAAGAGCTAGTGGCTGGGCTCTGAAATCCTTTGTATCATCATTCATGCTTTTTCCGATCCAAATGCTAATGAGGCAGTATCAGCAGGAAAAAAAAGGAAAGCAATTAATTCAAATGAGGGGTAATGTTGCACAACCAGGGTCTGGACTAATTACACATACACACTGATCTTTCTCTTTGGCAAGAGAAGAGAAAGAAGTAACAGGCAAAGCGGTTATTAGAACTTGCCAGGGCTCCAGATGTGTGGTGAATTGCCTGATCCTACTGAGCACACTCCTGAAGCTCTTTTGGTCTGTTGGGACTAACTTTAATGTCCAACAGATATGACAGACTTTTATTCCAAGCTCCCAATAGTCAGCTTGGACCCCAATTACTCCATAACCGGGTAGCAAATTGCAAATAATTATCTAAGAAAAAACACCAGGTGGGATTTCAGCCCTTATAAAGCATTAGTCTTGGTTTTGTGGTGTCCTTGTATAATAAAGCATTCAGGTGGTGACTACAGGCTTTCTTAGGTGGCCACTTCTCATATTCAACAAAGATAAGTCCAGAAATTCCATAATTATCATTTAACTATTGCTCTAAGTACTCAAATATAAACACTTCCATTTTGTGCCAATGAGTAAAACCTGATTAAAGATTATACTCCAAGACTGAAGATTAAAAAAAAAAAATATTACTAAGCTAAAGAAACTCCTCTGGATCTAAGGAATAATAACAGGGAACACCCTTCTATCCAAAGGGTTCCAAGATCTTTTGCACTGATTAAGTAAATTGCAAATACCAGGCAACATTACAAAATGCCTAAAATCAGGGTTTATAGATATATCTGACTATAGAAACCCACATTCAAACACGCCACTTCAATTAAAGTCTAACTCTGAAAACCAGCTCTGGCTTGATCAATAGATAGCATTACCAGATTATGGCAGTAAAATAACAGAATTTCAGGAACCACTGGGAACAGTTTTGAAAGAGCTCGAGATTGAGTTTGGCCAAGATACAAATATTCATGCATTTGGAGGTTAATTTCTCAGACACTCAAAATTAGTATTTTTTTCATTCAAATTCTTACAGATTAAAAGAACAATCTCCTCCCCCCCAAAGACCTGTAAGATGTAATCAATTTAGTTGCAAAGTGTATGTAATAAGAAAATATCCTTTCCTATCTCCCTTAGGTAAGTTATATCCCAACCTAGCATTAGTAGGCAAAGATCTTCTTAAAATATATATTGGGAATAAAATTTACATATATTGAGATTAAACCCTCTAGTTAGCTTCATTTCAATCATACAGAAAGAAACATAACCAACATTTTACTCAAACTACTGCATATCATTTTAAACTCTGGACGGCCAAAATAGAAATTCAAAGAAACTGTCTACAAATAGATAACTATTTTATTAGAAATATCGAGCAACTTCAACTTTTTAACATGAACAAGTTTATCTGTAAGGATAATCAGTGTCATTATAGGAGTTCTACTGTGTGATTTAGCCAGGGAAGTTTTACAGTAAAAAAAAGAAACATTATTTTGATTAAACTTGTACTTGCTTCCAGAAATGAAGACAATTTTTAATCATTAATTTCCTTAAAAGCACAACGTGTTGTCAACAAGCAGTAAAGCACTAGTGTTGAAAGGCACTAGGACTGTTAGTTTGTGTTACCTAGTTTACAATACAGATACAGGCACTTGAAAGCTTCGCAAATCAAGCCTGTAAAACACTTGTAGATTTGTGCGGAACTCTGCTACATTCATTAACACCTTCAGCAGGTTGTCCTGCAGTTGTAAGGATGGAAAATTCATAGAGTCAATCTCTGCAGCACGCTTTACAAGTTGGATCTTTCTTTGGCAGACATACGAGATGTGGACTGTGTGTATGTCCGAATTACATCCTAAAAATAATTAAAAAAAAGAATAATTAAAAAAAGAAATATTCAGTGCAAGTCCCATTAAAAGCAGTTAGGTGAGTTTCAGAAAAAAACACCAGTACTTGAAGCAACAGTGTTGTTACTCTGTGCAGCAACCACTGAGCCCAGGAAAAGCTTACAGAAATGTTTCATTAGCATCACAGAGGTATTTAGGCTGAAGAATCAGCTTTAACACATCTCATGTACAGTTATCTTCCAGAAGCCTTACAAAAACCCAACTGAAACAAAGCAATTGCCCATCATTGGTTAATCAACATTTAATTAAATGTAATTAGAGTGCTGTTTCCTCATTTTGTAATTCTACATGCACTGACTCCTGCCACTGTAGACAACGCCAAGCTGAGTGGTGCAGTTGACACACCCAGCTCAAGAATTGGGCCCGTGTGAACCTCATGAGGTTCAACAAGGCCAAGTGCAGGGTCCTGCATCTGGGTTGAGGCGACCCCTGGTACCAGCACAGGCTGGGGGATGAAGGGGTGGAAAGCAGCCCTGAGGAGAAGGACTTGGTGGCACATCTGGGTGAAAAGCTGGCCACGAGCTGACAATATGTGCCCACAGCCCAGAAAGACCCCCACATCCTGGGATGCATCCCCAGCAGCATGGCCAGCAGGGCGAGGGGGGGAAAAATCTGTCCCTCTGCTCTGGGCAAAGCCCCCTGCAGTGCTGCAGGGCCTGGGGCCACCAACATCAGAAGGACATGGACCTGTTGGAACAGGTCCAGAGGAGGCCACAAAGACGCTGGGAGGGCTGGAGCCCCTCTGCTGTGAGGACAGGCTGAGAGAGTTGGGGGGGTTCAGCCTGAAGAGGAGAAAGCTCCAGGAAGACCTTAGAGACCCAGTCCCTAACAGGGCTCCAGCAAAGACAAGGACAAACTTTTTAGCAGGGCCTGTAGTGATAGGACAAAGAGTAATTGCTTTAAACTAAACCAGGGAAGATTCAGGCTAGGTATCAGGAAAACTTCTTATTTTTTTTACTCTGAGGGTGGTGAAACCCGGCGCAGGTTGCCCAGAGAGGTGGTAGATGCCCCATCCCTGGAAACATTCAAGGTCAGGTTCGACTGGGCTCTGAGCAATCTGATTGAGTTGAAGATGTCCCTGCTTATGGCAGGGGGGATGGACTAGATGGCCTTTAAACTTTCCTTCCCACCCAAACTATTTCTATGATTCTACGATTTAAACTAAATGGGAATCCATGACAGTTTCTCACTTTTTGGGGTTTACAAAATAAGCTAATTCACAGCCACTCAAAATTCAAACACAGAAATAATCAGCATACCTTTTTCCCACTGTCAGCATTGTATTTGTCCAGCAAAGCCTGAATTCGGGCACCATAGTCAGGATGAACATCAGTGAAGTTTTTCACCTAAACAGGAAGACAGAACAGAAAAGGCAACAAGACTTTTTTTTTCTCCACTTCAAAAGGTACACGTTTTCTGCTCTGTGGTCTACAAGCAGTAGATAACAGAAGGAAGAAAAGGAAGATGAAAACTCTTTTCCAAAAGTTTAATTCTAACCAGTCAAAAAGGAACTATGGACACCTTCAAACACTATTTCTATTATCTCACGTAGAGCGCTTTCATGATTTAAACGAAGTTCCACTGGGAATGATAAAAAGATCCAACCCCTCCCTGATCCTCGCTACTTTCCCCTTGTTTAAAGCAAACCATTACTGCAGTCATCTGATTTTTTAAACACCATCCTTGGTGTTCAACATCAATCCCATTCTTCCCAACAGGAAAAAGTTACTTTAACATGTTACACATTATTATATTACATAAATACAAGCATATTTAAGCATTGGTAACTCCTGCATAAGAAAAATGTAGAAGTTGCCTGCTTAGAGAAGAATTTCTGATACTGCCTTCTACGAGGATATTGCCATTTTGACATAGTAGACTGCGAGAAAACCTGGGATAATGAGCAAAGGCTAAAAACCACTTACAGCTCTCTTCTGAATGAAGAGTTGAGCGTCTTTAAGATGATCAGCGATATTTTTGCACAGCCTTTGGCGTTCATCCTCCTTCAGCACTTTGGTATAGAATTCTCGCACCTTATGATTAGAAAACAGAGTTTTATTTTTAAATTCCCAAGAGCAAGTCATTCTACCTGTAGCAGCCAAAAATACTTATTAGATTATTAGAATACATTATTACTGAAAAAGAATAGTTTTCACTCTTATTAGTCAGACAACGCTTAAAATACTTAAAAGGCAACCAATTTGTTTGGCAAACCTGCTAACAACTCTATGTCTAGCTTGGAATAACTGTTATTTATTGAATTAATGAAAACAAATATTGCTGTTGGGGTCCAATTCAGGAACTGATGATCATGACGTTACATAAATACTGCAGCTTGGATACCTGCAGACACCAGCTGCAAGACAACAAAGTCACTACCTCTAGATATCCCTGCGCAGAACATGGATGGCAAAGGTCTGTGAGAATTCACTAACTGTCCTGTCAGGAAAAATTCAAGTTATTAATGAAATTAAGCCGTATGGAGATTTTCAAAGCTGTCACAAGAGCTGAACTTCAGGTTAGCCCAGATGCTTCAGAGAGAAGTCACATTTGACTGATTCCTATTAATATTCTCTAAACTCGTCCTATAAACTCATCTATGTAATAAACATTATAAAGGCATTTCATATATCACACCTGAGTCACATTATCTTCGTTTGCACTATTGAAGCGCTGCACATCTCCCGAAACGTACATGCGGCATTCCTTTAACACGGGCTGATCTTCAGGACCAGTAAAACTATTTGGATAATAGTTTGGGGCACCACCTGAAGACAAACAAACAAAAAAACCCCAGTCAGATGCCAGCTTCCGCAGATGAAGTCAGAAGACAAAGTGTTCTTCACCTAGAAGAACATAAATCAATTACCCAGTTATGATTCACTTGAATAAAAACCAGTTGTCAGTATGTTTCTGTCAACATAGAGCTCAACATTAGGAGTTGTGTCTTCATGCCAGTACTTAACAGCACTTACTACAAACAATTTCAATAGCTTGGGGGGGAAAAATTTATTTGTTTCAGATAGAAAGAGGTCTGGCCACTCACAGCAACATTGCTTAAACAATTTTAATAGACAAAGCCACGGAAGTTCTTAAAAGTTTTAGTCCAAGGCAGCATAAAAAACACACTCTCGTATGCATATTTGAAGTACTACTAATCTTAACTATGGAGGGGGTTTAATTTTAAACACATAATGAACTTAAAGAACTGCACAAAAATTATTATTTATTATTATATATTATTTATTATATATTTATTATAATTATTATTATCTCTTGTTGGACAGAAGTAGCTGGTTTTAAGTTCCCATTTTACAAATATTTCCCTCTCCTCCCTCAGCAAGTATCAGAATTCATAGCTCAGAGCAACACAGCACTTTTGGCACAAGACACAGCTTAAGCATATCCTTGTTCACTCCCAGGCGTAAAACAGCCACTATTGGGCAAACGCTGACAGAACAGAAGACTGTTGGATAGAGGTGATGTTAAAACTCTGGTCTTGGCATTTATATTCTTGCCTTTCGCAATCTCTTGGAAAGGACACAGCAAAGCACTTCAAAGTGGACTGAGTATATGAAAGTCAGTCTTTAAATTTAAAAAATACAAATACCGATTTCTCAAAGACATTTAGGCCACCTCCTATTTTTAGATTAGATTTTTGCCTAGAAGTAGAAACAGAGGTAGTAATTAACATCTGTGAAACCATTTCTCTTGCATATTTCAGTATTTAAATAATTAATATCATACAACTTCTTTCAATCAAGTCTGCTTTAACAAGCGTGTTTCAGGAAGTCTTTAAAGGAACATGAACTAGGGACATAAATGAATTTGTTTGACTGGGGATGTTGTCCTGCAAACCCCCTTTCTCTTAAACGCCTACTTGTAAGTTTTTAAAACACATCTTAAGCTTCAATTGTTGGGTTTGTTTGTTTTGTTTTTTTTTTTCCACACTTTGAAGCAAACTCCCCACCCACTGTCTAGGCATCCAAACAAAGTTACACAGTGATGTCTAAGCTGGGGGGGAAGCCACAAAAGCCACTGAATGGTTGAGGAGAAAAAGTTGCATTTCTTACAGTATAATAAGTTAGCAATATTGAAAAAAAACACATCTATTTAGGAAGTATCTTAAATCCCCTGTGAATAGAAAAGAATTTTGCACTACACGCATAAGTATCATTATATTCCAAGTTATTTTCATTACTACCTTGGTTGTCAGTAATGCACATTGGTCCATCCCTCTGGTAATTGGCCACGCGAGTTCTGAAGGGGCAGTTCACGGGAATTTGTAGGTAGTTGGGTCCCAGACGGTGTCTGTGAGTGTCAGGGTACGAAAAGAGACGACCCTAAAACATTTATCACAAAGATTAACTACTACTTGCTGAAAGAGATTACTTAAGTGCTATAAACCAATTCAAAGCACTATATATTAAATTGCAAAAGGGAGAGGACTGCTTCCATTCCATGTAATTTAAAGTATGTCAGGAACATATGTCCAAAGTGACGCTCGACCACAAATTAACTGTGCTGGAATAGCAGTGAAGAACAGGTTGAGTTGCTTGGGTATTTCCTACCCATTTCAGAATGCTGTACGTATTCTTAAGCAGGAAAATGGTTACACAAGAGATGAAAGTGCCTATAACGGTGCTAAACGTTCCTAAGGAATAATATAATATTTTCCTACTTATTTTCAACCTTAGATTTACAAATTGATTACATCCGAAATACGGTAGTCCCTTGTGTATGTGCTGAACTGTATCTGAAGCAGTCCTAGTAACATCTGGATGCCAAAAAGACAAACTGATCCTGACCATGAAGTTTGGGGGAGCAAAGAGAGGCAAAACAAAAGACCCACACGCAATGGTTCAAGAGCTTATCCAGTTAAAACTCTCAAAAATACCTTCTTGTTTCCATGGATATCATTTGAAACAACAATCTGGTTTTAATCTGAAAAAGCATAACATGCCACCATCCATGACTCTGCAGACATTACAGTTTGCAGCCAGTCTTATCGGCTATTTTGACCTGTAAGAAATCTGATACTACTTTTAAAGAATAGTCTTGCAGTTTGTATCAGGGATTATTTATATGTGTATTTTAAAGCATTTGAAGTCTACCTCACACTCCTGAGAGTTTATAATTCTAAGATATACTATAAAAGCATGAATAAATATGGATTACTGCTACGATTTCATCCCCTACTTCTTGCCAGACTGACAGATTTCCCCATCAGCTGATAGTTATTGTAGATGCCCTCTAAGTTCTAGATTTTCTGTTCCCTTAGTGCTTTCCCATTCTTTTTATATTTAAATTTCAGACAAGCACATCAAAAGGTGATGATTAAAAACAACCACCACAAAAAACAAATTAAGAAAATAAATCAGTTGCTTTCCATCTGTCAGGTTTGCTGCCACTACACAAACAGGGACAGGAATGTTTTCATAAACAGTGGAGAAAACCTAACGCTCTTCAGGTAAAAAAAAAAATCTTCCGTGCGTCATAGTTTACCTGCAGCATTTTATCAGGGCTAGGTTCAATGCCAGGAGGCATGTTGCTGGGATCATAGGCCATCTGTTCTACCTCTGCAAAGTAATTGACAGGATTCCTGTTCAAGACAAGCTTTCCCACAGGGATGAGGGGGTAGTCACCATGAGGCCAAACCTATAACACATAGCAAACATACATTAACAAAAAAAAAAGAAAAAAAAAAAATCAGGATTGTGCAGCTTAAATAATTACAAAGCAGCATTTGCCCAACTTAAGTCTTGACCAAGAAAATACATTACTGAAGGAAAACATTTTGAGAAATGTCTTATTTTAAGAAGTCTTTTGCAATCAACACAGAGTACTAATGCAACTTATTTCATCATCCCAGCATAATCTCAGCACTTGACTACTTAAATGAAATACCCACAGGCGCTTGAAAAACTGCCTAAGGCGGCACTATCGTAGGTGGAACTGGGAGCGTGATTCTTTTCAGCCACTTTAAAACGCAACCAGCTTAACTAGGCTTTTCTTTGTCACATTAGCCTGGACTTTAAAGTTCAAGTGTTTTCAGCCATTTTGGGAGAGCAATATTAGAGGGGAAAAAAAAAAAAAGTGAAAGGAGTTCACTTTAGTATCTTTCAACAAGCCATTCCCTGGAACAGCAATTGGAAGTCTGACAAAAATCAGACGAACTGTCAGAAGCTGTTATCAACAACACTTAAAATCAGCGAGCTCAGGGTGTGACTGTACGATCCGAGATCACACTTTGGAAACACAGAGCAGTTGTAATCTACTGGCCTGGAATCAAGCCCTATCCATATTTCACCGAGGAAGAGTAACATCAGATAGAACATCAATACCAGAACTTTTGACTCATCACAACTGTATAATGAAGAGTACACTTAAAAAATAGAAGGGAAGAATAAAAGGACAGACTTAAGTTTGACAGGGACTAGTAACTACTAGTAGCTCTTCCACGGAAACCCTTACACTTTTTTATAGCTAAGCTCAATTCTGGCATTTGCTACATTTTGATCTCAGGACCTTTCTTAAACTAGTTGAAATTGAACTTTCGCAACAGTATCAAAGATACCTTAGTTAAATCAAAAGGATTAAATGGAAACTTCTCTGCTTCTTCGAATGTCATAACTTGAATGTAGAAAGACCACGATGGATAGTCCCCTGTGGCAATGGCATTGTAAAGATCACGGATTCCATAATCGGGATCAGTAGAAGCCAGTCTTCCTGCTTCTTCAACAGGAAGATTTTTGATGCCCTGGTCAGTCTAAAAGCAATAAAAGTAGTTACAACACGCAGACAGTATTACAGAAATCATTAATAAGAATGCGCTTTAACAAGACACAGAATCGAAGTATGATTGTCCATCTTTCAATCTCCAATAATTTGAGTTCAGAATAACAGTATGTTCAGCAGCTGCCATCCAGATAAAAATTAGTTCTCCGATAAAAGTGAAATCAATATGTAATGCTATACTACAGACACAAGGTCTCAAATAGGAAAGTATAATCCCCGCAGCACATCCAGAAAAGCAATTTCCCCTTTCCCCTTACAGGATGTGGTGCTCCTCTACTGTCCCATCATCCCACCTTTTCCTACAGGCCACGTGCCAACACAAAGTGATAAAATGGTTGCAACCCCTCAGGGCTGAAAGTTCTGGATTCTACATAAATCTCAATTTACCACCTTCCCATCTCTATTTGTGAGATCTTTAGCACTAACTAAAATCTCATTTTAATAAGCTTTTGACAACTCAAAGCTGCTATACAGTCCTTAGTGTAACATAATGGTTTTCAAAGTGTTGCTCCAAAGGTAGATGTTCAATTAGGTAAGAAGCTATATAGTCTTTAAAACCTTGAAGGGAAGCTGTTTTCAGGTGAGATATGCTAGAGGCTGCTTTCTCGCAGAAGTGTGGAAGTTCTGTGAGCTTCAGCTGCAAAGCTCTTGTAAACAGAGTTTCTATATTTTGACAACCAGCTGAGTCCATCTTAAAAATACTTGAGCAATGCAGGTCATATCCAGAAGATAAATGGGAACAAAAGCCAGATCCAGACTGAGAAAACTTTTAGCTGAAGCAGAAGCTGTTGAATCTGAATTAATGTCCAGCCATGAACATGAAACAGGAAGATACACACTGAATAAAACACATTTCCAAAGGGCTAAAGGATTCTGGCATCTGCACTGAATGATAGCAAGGGAGTCCGATAGGAAGCACGAGGCTGAAGTGCAATAAGCTGACCCAGGAGCTCAGAGTTCACCACACAAGTAGACCAAGTTCTCCAATAACAAGAGACAGCTCCCCAAAGAAGAGTTTTTCATAGTTCAGTAAATACGTACTGTGTCACTGCAGGAAAAATTATGTTCATCATATTTGTTAAAGGCATGGAACTCATATAGGCAAAAACCCACGCCTTTTTGATTGAGTCTATGCACTAATAAGTCTTTTCTGAATGAAACTTGGAAAGTCACAGAACATTTTTACACAGTCTATTTAAACTGTTTTTTATCCAATATGATGTATACTTACAATAGAGAACTGGAAAAAAAATAATCAATACCTTCACATGGAATTTGCAATAAACTGCTCTTCCACTAGCATTCACCAGTTTAAAAGTATGTGATCCATATCCATTCATATGGCGATAGCCGTCAGGAATGCCACGATCACTGAACAAGAAAGACACCTAAAGAGAAGGATCAAACAATATTAATGCGCTCACCAGTTCAAGAATAAGATGGTCATTCAAGCCAAAGTTAATTTATTGCATTAAGCTGCAATACTGGAAGCTATCTTAAGGTTAATAGTTCATTGAGGAATTTCTAGTTTAAGTTCTAAGAGTGTTAATGAAATAAAACTGCTTTGGTTTTGCACAAAAACCAATTGTGAATCAAACCTATGTGAACTTTTATACCCACATTAAATATTTGGTGAAGTACGAGGCATTAATCTAGTAATAATGTTATTATTTTCCCTAGAAGCACAGAGCAGGTAAGCATGGATAATTTAAGTTACAAATATAAATGAGGTGTTTTTCCCAGGTTAAAGACAAAAATCTGAAAACTGAAGTCCTTAACAACTAGTTCATCAAAGCCTTCAAACAGTAAACATACCACCAGGCAAACATAATAAACCTGAAGAAAAGCATCTCTTTTAATATCACAAACAATGCTTGTGGTATTTCTTTTTCTAATTTGTAATTACTGGAAGGTTTCTGTATGAACCCATTTTTTAAAAAAGAAAATACAACTGCATTTTTAATTTTATATTAGCTTTTTTGCATAACATTCTTAGATACAAATACATTTTAGAGTAATTATAATGCACTGTGAATTCTAGTCATTTTTGGAGTTGATCTAGTGTGCTACATAATATACAGCTTTAAATAAACTTCTATGATAGATTACTTTCCCAGTATTTTACTGTCCTCTAACATTAACAGTTTGCCATTCACCAGTACCTCCACTGCTTTAGCATTAGAAAACTTAGTAACTTCCCCTTCATCCCTATATAAAATAAGATTAGTAAAACAGAAGAATCCCACCCATTTCATAGAGTCATTAAAAGAAAAAAAGGCTAGATACAGGTACTAATAGCCCTAAAAGTTATCGTTGGCCTTTCAGCTTTACTGTTCCTAAAAGATTATGTAGGTTTCTAGACAAAACACGGAAAAGAGATAGTTAAAAATACATGCTGTCATAACGTGATTTTCTTAATCATAATAAAGTCAAAGGAGACCCTTACCTGATGCAAAGACTCAGGGCGAAGACTCCAGAAGTCCCACATCATGTCAGGATCCCTCAAATGAGTCTGAGGGTTCCTCTTTTGGCTATGGATGAAGGACGGAAACTAATTTGTCCGGAAGCAGAGGAGAGAGGAAGAAAGGGGGAGAAAAAGAAGTTCTGTAACACCTCAACATTATATGGGGTACATGGCAAATACTAAGCAACTCCTGGTACAAACCAAGACAAACAGTTCTTACAATACACTTAACTATGAAAGGAACAACACACCAAAAGATGAGACAAACATGTAAAATCACTGAAAAAAACATTCTGTTATTATACACCTCTTGCAACCAAATTCATTACCCTAATTTTACTGGTCTGTGAAAGTGAAACATTTACAATTAGGATAAATGGGCTGTTCAAAGCTAAAGTATGTTTTCATTTTGTGACTGGTAGAGCAAGAGCAAAACCTTCTCAAATTTGTATATGTGAACTTTACCGAATCTCTGAGTCCTAAACAAATACAGAGGTACTATGAAGTGCCTGTGGAGACCTCCTCCACTCAAAGAAACCCCCTCCACTTACAAAGCTATGTGAAAACTTACATTAAAAGATGCCCCCCCCCCCCAAAAAAAAAAAAATCAGATTTAATAAAAAAGAATTTGCAAGCAGCATTTGAAGTGAAAAGGCTTTCTCCCCTCTCCTCCCAGTAGCCTCAGAATGAAAAAAAAAAAACATCTACAGAGTAAAACACCAAATTTGAACACAACTAAATGCGTGTGCTATTGATGGTATGAAACCACATAATTAAAAAAAAAAAAGAACTATTGCTTGATTAAGTAACATCTTTTCAAGTCAAAAATGTTTGGATAATATAACAAACAAGTGTGTCAAAACAGCTGCTTTTGCTTCCCAGTGAAGCATGAGTAAGATGTGAATGAACTTTTGGACTCTTTCACAAAGTCCCCTCACCTTTAGTGCTTACTCACCAACATTGCATCCCGAATAAAGAAGATGGGAGTGTTATTTCCCACAAGATCCCAGTTACCCTCTTCTGTGTAGAATTTCATTGCAAAGCCTCGAGGGTCACGCACTGTATCAGCTGAGCCAGATTCTCCAGCTTGAAGAAACACATGAACATATAGAAGTGTTACGATAGGAAAGGCATACAAACCATTAAGCATAAACACACAGAACTCAAAAATATGCCATAAAAATCCTAGAAGGGTGGGGTTTATTAATTTAAGCGTTTTCTAAACCAAGGAATTTCTGGCATATTTTCAACAACACTTCAGTTTCCAAAGCATGAACAGACACCCACACAAGCATTTGGGCCACAGAAAGAAAAAACAAGTATATGCACTTGAACCAACTAAGACTGGAATTTGCACTATCAACTAACAGAGACAACATCAGATTTTAAGGCTGAATCAGCTAAAACACAGACTAGTTTCTGTGCATCAAAACTCAGCGTGAAAGCTCTCATTTGGAAGGTAGTAATCTAAATAGCACGCTTAATAGAAAATGAAATTATTATAGAAAAGTTATAACCCTTTTAATTCCCCTCCTGCTTTATCCAAAACAGTCCTTTCAATAGGTAACTTTATAACAGAGCAGAAGTGTTCCAGAAGTATTCAGGAACACAGAATCACAGAATCACCTAGGTTGGAAGCGACCTTTTAAGATCATCTAGTCCAACCAATGGAAAAAAAAAAAAAACACAAACCAAAAAAACCCACGCCACACAAAACACCACCCAACACTAATCCATATCCCCGAGCACCCTGTCAACTCGTCTCTTGAGTACCTCCAGGGATGGTGCCTCAACCACCTCCCTGGGCAGCCCATTCCAATGCCTGACAACCCTTTCAGTAAAGAAAT
>JAOXNO010000041.1:66172737-66203565 GCA_028565335.1 Limnodromus scolopaceus | reverse complement strand
CCTATATTTCTAGTACTTTTATACTAAGTATACATCATTGGACTACACCTACTTCTGCATCCTCCATGCAACCACTGATCACATCCATGTACCAGACTTCCACTGCACTCAGAAGATGATTGGGAAAGGTAAACAAGAGTAAATCCACAAAGATCTAAGCAGTTTTTGTACAGAGCAAGAAACTCTCTATAGCATCAGCCAAAGAAAATAGTATCCAAGCTTCACATCAAGATCTTAAATCACAAGATCTTTTTCAAGATGCTAGCTCCCATTCTGCAAACTAAGTTTGTAGGCCATTTTTGAGAACATTTAATGATCTTTTCAGGTACTCATTCAGACTTACATGGTATTCTTCGTACAGCTTTTATTTTTTAAGGTGACAGTTTTTTTAAAAAAATGGTCTTTTCATAAGAAAAGACTGATTGAGAAGTCCTTTAGACTTAATATTAGGAGTGTATACACACATTTTTTTCAAATCAATATCAATTGATATCTCAGTTTGCTTAACCAGCAAAATGAGGGAAATGTAGACATGTTTATGAGGAGTTATTGTTTGCTTTTCCTTTAAAGTTTAACACTTCCTGTCAACAAATGTGTGTAGATAAATTTGCTTGTCACCAACCTGTTTCAAAATAAGAGTAACTTGCAAAAACTGCTTCTCTTTCACTTCTTATAAACCCTTCTTATTTTAACTGTAATGCTAGAGGAAGGGATATATGTGTGCATATATACATGTATGTGTGCATAAAGAAACCAAGAAGACATTTAATATTGGCTAAGAAAAAAAAGCAAAAAAAAAATCACAAGAAGAGCAGGTGGCAACATTAAGGGCATGTATTTTCAAAAATTGTTGTACTTCAGCTTTACCAAAACCAAACAACTGTGACAAGAAAGCTTATATGCAAAGCTAAGTGTGAAACAAATATGAAATTTTTCTCATCTTGCCTTAATTTTCTGTCTTTTCAGTGAAGAAAGCTGCAGATGCTGGTTTAAATTCCACAGGTACCTCGCTGCGGGTATCTTTATTTCCTTTTTGCCCCCTTCTGTTTTGATATTTGATTCCTGCGGCATCTTATTTGCCTGGGTAAGCCTCCTGTTATGTATGCATTAAGTAAACAAACTTCAAACAATTCCAAATTAATCATCTTTATTTAGCTGGGGAGACTGGTTCTATGTTGCTGCGTGTCTTTCTGAAGCATAATCCAAACCACACTTCACCCTTAATTAAGATTTTGTGAGATTAAAAGACACGATACTTAGCATTTGTATTTTGTTTTCTGTATTTAAAGTAAGTTTAAACACAAACTGCAAGGTCAATTTCACTCACACACACAGAGTCATTCTGTATATAAAGTTTACACATAGATCAGTGATTTACACCCAAGGGAATGATCTAGAATTAGTTGAGTAAAAGGTCAATAATGTTAATGAAACTGATAAATTGTTAATTAATGAGTAATGTTAATTAAACTGAGAACACTTATCACTGGATTGGGAGACTTCATTTTTTTCCCCTTCTACTCAAGTTGTTCAAACTTATATCTTCCAGAGTTTCCAGATTATGTACCTAGAGATGAGGCTTGGATACATTTTCTACCTGTGCCACAGGGAATAAGGTCAGAAAGAAAAAAATAAAGACTCTGTTTCAGACTCATGTAATAAAAGTATAATTTATGTTACTGAATATTTTTTCAGTCATGAAACAAATTTATCTGCTGCAACTATGAGGTAATATAATGAAACCATTCTTGAGACTTGAAATAATAATTGGTCTTGTCATAAATATCCAACCTTGGGATATTTACAGTACCTTTGGAACGTCTACAAATGACTTTTCCACTGATCTTTTTGCTGTTGTGTCTGATATAAGCATCAGGGCCGAGAAAAAGCATTGAAAGAGGAATGTATACTACTTAACTGTTCACTTACATGACAGAGGACTGAGGGGTAGGTGTGGCAAGTATAGTACAAGAAAAAGGTTGCTATTATATCTTAGAAAAAGAGAGAAATATTATTAGAAACAACAGATTAATGTCCATTGTAATACCATAGATGGAACATATTGTTTTGATTCCAAAGTGGCAATACACACCCAAAGCAATTTTATATGTCAAACTTGCAATCAGATAAACATGAAGTCCATGCTATTAAAGGCCAGCCAACATCTGGGTGACAGGTGCTGAGATGTTAGACACAATATATGGTGAGAAGAAGAGATGGAATATGAGGTAGGTAATAATAAACTGGGGTTCTCTGTATATACTCTGTAAGTTATGTCTGAAAACATTTTACTGGTTAAGCTATCATGATAATATTTATCATTCAGTAACTTGTGTTACATGTAGTCTTTTTGATTTTGTATTGTCAGCCATCAGATCTAATGGAAAACACTGAAAACACTGTGAAAGAGAACATCTTCAAAAGATGTGGACTTTAAAGGAGGATTGAGAGAATGACACTAGTAGAAAAGGTAAGCAGGCAGGAAGTAAAAACTGGCTTTAGCCAGAAATAGCACATGCACATTGAGCTGCCAGTTGACAGAGTGAGATACTGAGATGCAGAGCAGAGAGAAAACACGGACTTCTAAGAAAACACATGTAAGACAAAACCAGGAAAAGGCAGATAGGAAACCTCTTTTTTTTGTATTTGTAATCTTCTGTCATATGAGGACAAACCACTAATTTAAACCACTAGAGAAAAAGACTAACCCCAGAGATAGAAAAGTGTGTTAGAATAATAATAGTTTATAAGTTTCAAACGGTGTTTTTCTTTTCCTCTTCTTTTATTCTCCACAGACAATAAAGACTTGAGTCTACTGAAGGTTTTAGACTACTGGAACAGATATCTTCAAACTTTAATAATGTATGTGGTTAGTAAATGTCAACGGATACACCAGTCCTACAGTAAAATAAATTTTGCAGTTTTTTTACCAAAAAGAGAATTTCATTCATCTATTCATATTTTGCAGCAATTTATTACATTGTATCAACAGTACTGCTGATGTACTGCATTCATTCTCTGTATTATTAGCAGTGTTGCTTGAAGCATTTGTCTAGTAGCAGTTAATAAAGCCTATATTTTGAAACATGATTTTGCCCATTGATGTTTTGTTCTGCATAAGAAAAGATTTAAAGCTAGACACAGCAATATTTTTTTTTCTGTTGTTAGAATCAGAAGCTCTTAAGCTTTTAAATGGGTCATCCATCCAGTATGACTTAGTCACATGTGCTTTAAATTAGTCAAGTGCTTAATTGGCTCGCTGGATGTTTGCATGTATAAATATAGATGCTTGATCCAAGAGATAGCTTGATACAATAGAGGTGATTTTATATGTTTGGTTTCTGTAGAAAGAAGAGAATCCTAAATGAACTGGTTTTTCAAAGCAATTGAATTTTCAGAAACTTAAAAGCAATTAAAAATGTTGGCTGCCCAGCAGGACTGGAAAGTCAATCTATTATTTAATTGCCAGAAAAAAATTAGATATATGCTTTTAAAAATCATGGATATATGTCTGTAGCTAAATGCATCAGTACGGCTCCAGACTGATATACAGAGATTATTCGTATGATTCATTAATACACCAATAAAATGAACTAAACTGAAGCTGCTACTTGGATGTATGAACAGAATTTGTTGGCCCACTGTATGTGTTCTATATATATACATAAACAAAAGAAAGCGCAGTTGGATACCGTGCTGAAAAGTATCAGTGTAATATTTCAGATTAAAACGTAGAATTCCACGCTGCAGGTGAGAAAGTGTACCTGATGTACGCTTTGTTAAAGGTCTACAGGCTGTGAAGTGAACAAAAGAAATGGCATGTATGCCAGACATTTAGGTTGTGAGGTGAATAACACCAGTAATGACAAATTTAGGCAGGAAATTCATACCTCAACTTTCAGTTAGTTTTGGTACTAAAACAGCGTTCAAATTTGTCATCTGATCACGCATTGTTCTTTACAGCGGTGATTTCTGAATCTTCCTATGAATATAGTATCGAGGTTATGACTGGAAGAGACAGTAACGTGGTCATAGGAAGCTTATGGGGAACAAAACCAAGCAAACCAGCCAGTGGAATGGCAACAAACTTGATGGGTCTGCTGTAACCACAGCAAACGTGGATGCGGGGAAACAAGGAAGGACAAAGAAGAAGGTTTGTTGCATTTGTAAGGTACAAAAAGAGACAATATGTCATTATTTTTGAACCCAAGAGGCAAGTAGCTAGAAATTCTCCATACATGATCTAGTCACTACACCGAAACTGTTTAACCTGAGGCATTTAAGTTCCAGGGGTCTAAGTAATGTGTAGGTATCTAAAGAAAGGCTCTATTGATCTTTTTCTATTTGATTCAGTTATGAAAGACGTGACGCTCTGCAAGCAGAGATACATCAAAGGCTATTACAATGCATGTGACAATTGTAATAAGGACACGTGATATTTGTATGCTAGAGTATCAGCAAGCATTTTCCATATATAATAACCTAGTGTGCTGACTTGATGGGTCAGTTTCCCATGGGATCACCTGGAGGTAATTGTTGCAAATTCTCAGTGCAGAGATCGCCTGCCAGGATCCCTTTAAGATAATAACATTTTCCAAGTTTAACATGTTTATAATCTACATGTAGTTTAATATGTTTTCTCTTTCTTTTTTTTTTTTTTTGGTCCTGAAAATACAAATACACTTTAAAATATTTAATGGAATCTGGCTTGTCCTGATTCATTTTCATTGTCTTTAAACTGATTCATTGGTGCTGAACATAACTCAGATTTTTTAAGATAATTTCAATGAACTGTTAAATAAATGCAGATCTGCTTTACTATAGAAAAAGAAATGTAGCTGTCTCTTTAGGTGTCCTGTTCAAGAAGGATAATAGCAATGGACATAAGACACAAGGTTTGTCCCTTGAGATGGCTAGAAATAGAACCAAGGGAATAATTAATCCTAGGTAACTAGCACACTAATTAGTATTGTTTGAATTGATAGGAGTTGTAGGTTCTCAGTACCTTTGAAAATCTGTTTTTATTTTGGTGTGACTATTTTTGCCTTTTTTTCCACTTTAAGTAGCTGTCATTCTCAGTGTATTTTACATCATAATAGGAGGCATCTGAGGATGGAATGCTGGCAAAAAGTCTGCATACCATCTGCTTACATATCTTAATTTTGACAATAAGGAAGACTACAAAAAACGCTGGGGTCTTATGAGATTCAAAGAAGCCAGTCAGAGTGAAATACAGCACGGTTAGTAGCATATTAGGTAAATATAAAAGAGCTCTTCTAGCCTGGAATAATTGGTCCACCACAGGGCCTGCCATATGGCCAGCAGCTTGCTGATGCCCTTTGCCCCAGCTGGCTTGTGTAACGGCAGCGTTCGAGTTGCTGTTTCAGTCATTCTGATAAAGCAATTTTTCACACTGACTAGTTATATGTCATTATATGTTGCGGAGATGGCCGTTACTTTGTTTAAGACTTACACAATTGCCAGGGGCTACTTCTGATTTCTGGTGAAGTAGAATAAAAGGCCTGGACAAGCCCTTGACTGTTTTGACCGCAGGTAGATGCGTGGAAAATAAACAAGGCAGATTTTTTTTCTGTGTGTTTAGGTATGGCTATTCTTAAAGCCACGGTTCTCTTCTGTACATTTGACCTCATTTTTCTAAGGTTTTCTGTTTATAGAAAATTCATTGCCTCAAGTTGAAATTATGGAAGCATCTAATATACTAAAAAAAGCAAAATAATTCCATGACTACATTAGCCTTAACAGCATTTAGTTAGATTTTGGGATCAGTTTTAGACATCCCAAAAATTCTGTTTTTTACATGTATGGAGAGCTATGTTTTTAAAATGTGCTCCTACTTTATAGAAGTTTCTAGAAGAAGTACTTATGTTGACATATCAGAACTTGGCTGTTCCATTACAACCAAAAAGTGATGAAACTTATCTGGAAACTGTAACAAATTATTACTTTGTTGGTTTTTTTTTCCTCCTGGAGGCTGATAATAAATTACCAGGTTAATTATACTGACACCTTTCTTTATAGCTACTAATTCTCCCCTGCACCCTGCCTGGCCATTTACAAGGTATTTACAAGAGGCTTACAAGCTGTTTACATTGCCAAGAAACTTACCATAAAAATGAAATACATATCATAACTTATAAGCCATCAAACCTATAAACCCACTAAAACCTTCTAAAAAGATCAACAGTGATCCATCAGCATTCCTGTCCAGCTTTGTCCATGTGCATTTCCTATTTCTATTGGGTTAAGAGCAGTGTTTGTTCTGGGATTGGGCAGCACAGTTGGGTCTTGATCCATAACGTGAATTTCTAAACAAATTTAAGAGGTGTACACATTTTTTCACTGAATATGCGGCCTTAATTTTTTTCAATACTTCTAGTCTAAAAATGTTTGATACATTTTTACAGCTACAAGGAAGAGTACTACGTGGTAACAACCATGTGAGTTAGGCCAAGTTTTGAGCACCAATTTCAATTCACCAACAGTGAAAACAATTATTTTTCAGTAGTCCTCTGGTTATCATATTATTTGGTTGAGGAGGTTAACATTTCTTTCTCTTTTCTTGTATTCTTAGTACAGTAGGGTGTTTCTTTATTTGTTTTTACAGTGTGCTAATTTCCTTTTCTGTTTGGTATTGTTATTCATACATTTTTCTGAAATCCAAAAAGAGGTTCCAAGATGCAGAAGGTTGAGATAACTTAATTTTAATTTTCTGCCTGCATGGCAGATTCCAGAGGCGTTTCACCATCTGCTTCTGTATTAATGGTTTTGCTCTTTTTCCTGCTTACCTGTTACAGGGATTGTAACCAATATATCCTATTCACAAAAGACTCCACTGTACTTGAAATTTAACTGCCAAGTATTTTCCTATGGATTGGAGATAGACCTTGGTCTATCCCTCTTTATTTTAATGCCTTTGAACAAGGAGTTTTCTGTTGTGATCCAGTTCTAATGACTTATCCTATGACATCCACCCACCCTTCTTCATTTAATTTAATTCTTTTGTCACCTCTGATAGATCTCTGAGTCATCATTTTATTGAGCGATGCTGGATCCCGTACTTCATAATCCTGGCACCAGCCCCACTTTTACTGAATCATACAGACTATTCCTATATTTTTTTCAGGACCATGCTAAGATGTGCTATGCATAGAGCATTATATAGCACTGTGATGCTTCCATTACAGATGGTGTGTCACAAGTACGCCTTCCCAGTGACGCAGGTGGAAAAAAAAAAAAAAAGGAGTTAGTAATTATCTACCTATTGCTTACGTTTCATCCTGAGTGGCAATAACAAACTGGCCTGTGTCAGTGGTCTCCTTGTAGGAAAAATATTCCTAGATTATATGATAACAAGCAACCCTGTGTCGTAACTGGAATAAGGTATATAAGAAGGTGGACGGTGTTATGTTTATTAAGATGTAATATGTAATATGAAATATACCTCAAACTGAAAAATTTGTAAGATTCTATTCTAGGTTTATGTGAAGGTAGGCAAGATTTTCTAGTGCACACTGGAAATGTCTAAAATCTCTTGGGTTTATCAGAGAAATCAGAGAAAAGAAAATGAGAGATCACGAAGTACAAAGATAGGAAGTTCTTAGTGAAGAAAGAATTCTGCAAATGAAGACATTTTGTTACTTTTTTTTTTCCTTATTCTAACATGTTTGGCATTCTTTTGGTAATTATTTTGTTGCTGGAAGTGCTGATTCATTGTACTTTTCCCCACAAACATGTTTGAACTTTTCTGTCCTACCTTCCAGCTGAGTACTAGGGTGACACCACTGCAGCAGTCTGTCTGTCTGTCTGTCCATCCGTCTCTCTTGCTTGCCCTTTGCTGTTGCGCTGACTCAATGTGTTACTGATTCACTACCAAATCAGAACAGCAAATAGTTGGTGGCTAGAATAGTTTCGTGGAATATGGGAAGAAACAAGTTCAAATGCTAGATTTAGACAAGACATAAAATGAGCCGTGTGTGCCAGCTGCTAGGTCCTCTGTGGTGCTGAGGATTTCCTGGATACATCTGCACTGTCCCTTTGCATAGCTCTCTCGCTCCTTGGCCTGGGCCTCCACAGTTTAAGTTGTATATTTCATTCACCCCCAAGGTGTCTGGATTGCATGTACTAAGTCCCTTGCTGATGAAAACCTAGCGTGTCTAAAAGAATAGTTAAAAGAGAATTGTAAAAAGAGCGTGGAGGGCACTGCACAAAGATTGGCTTTCTCTGCCCGACTGTCCTCCAGCGCCATCCCAGAAGGCATCGTACTCTTTTATGCTTCATACCCTGCCTTATTCCATGCTAGAGCATACCACACCTAGCCTAAGCACTATGGCTTTCTGGAGGGTCGCCAAGCAACCTTGTCACTGTTCAGGATAACCTGAAAAACAAGCCAGTAAGTCTGGGAACGCAGAACCATTGAGGGTTTATAGCATTTTGGCTTGGGTTCATGAGAAGGCTTGGCCATAGTTCTGCTGTACCTGGAAATGGCCTAGACTGGAGATGCCACTCCCAGCACCATCAGCCTGACACACTGTTAGCAGGTCTTGGGGCACCTTGGCACTCCTGAATTCCATCAATAGTGGTGAGCAGGGCCATTTTAAATTTCAGAAAAGAAAGTAGAATATATGTGAAAGAGAGCATATGACTGCATCAAACACAGTAGGATGCATGGATCTCCTGGCAAGAAGTGTCTCTGACAAGCATCCATGTATTTCCATGCCTCCTTGGAACTTTTTCTGCATGGATCAGGAAAAGTAGTGCTCCCTGCATACAAAGCCCATCCCACCTGTACTTCCTATGGAAACATCATCAACATACTGGGCTGCAGTTTATATAGATTATGTGACACCATCTGGGTGAAGAACTAGTCATCACAGCTCCTGGCTTTTCCTATTGATGCTTTTGTGTGCATTTCCTATCCAACTCCTTTCCAGGTTCCTAATTGCAGAAGACATCTTCCCATGGGCCTGTCACCCTAAGGCCACACGTGGTGACTTAGCGAGGGTGAGAGGGAGAACACTCCAGGCATTACAGAGTGTAAGACGGGGTAGGCACTACTGGCCTTTTGGAGAAGGGCAGTCTCAAAAAAGGGACATAAACGGGACGACAACACAAGCGTGCCTTGTCTCGTTAACCTCCAGCCTAGGGTTTCTGATTCTGGCTGGAATACTGTGTATGTGGTAAGAGATGTGTTCACATAGCATAGGGGATGCTGGGCTACTCCTTTTACAGTAGCTGCATGCCCAAGAGTTAGCCAGCAGTGAGCACAGGAGGTCTGTCTGGTAGGACACTGTGGTAGAAACAATTCATTGGGAGGGGACGGCGTTGTGTGTACCAGTTCCACAGCAGACAGGAATGTGCACTGCTGATCAGCTCAAAGGCATGTTCCGATTCAACGTGAGGCACACCTGAAGCCTCACAAAGTTTTTGATTCACTCCTCACTGAGGACAGGTTAGAAAAATACAGTGACAAGGTTCCACTGCCACATTCCACTCAGCACTGGTGAGGCCCCACCTCAAGTACTGTGTCCATTTTTGGGCCCCTTACCACAAAAAAAAGACATTGAGGCACTGGAGCGGGTCCAGAGAAGGACAATGAAGCTGGAGAGGGGTGTGGAGAACAAGTCTTATGAGGAGAGGGTGAAGGAGATGGGGATGTTCAGCCTGGAGAAAAGGAAGCTGAGGGGAGACCGTCTCACTCTCTACTGAGGGGAGACCTTCTCGCTCTCTACAACTCCCTGAAAGGAGGGTGTAGCCAGGGGAGGTTGGTCTCTTCTCCCAAGTCACAGGCGACAGGAAAAGAGGAAATGGCCTCAAGTTGTGCCAGGGGAGGTTCAGATTGGACATTAGGAAAAATTTTTACACTGGGAGGGTTATTAAACCTTGGAATGGGCTGCCCAGGGAAGTGGTTGAGGCACCATCCCTGGAGGTATTCAAAAGATGGGTTGACATAGTGCTTAGAGACATGGTTTAGTGATGGTGGATTTTTATCAGAGTTAGGTTGATGGTTAGACTAGATGATCTTAAAGGTCCCTTCCAACGTAGTCAATTCTATGGTTCTATGATTGCACTTCTCATAATATGCCTCAGCATTCTTATCTTCACTCTGTTTCCCCGTCCCTGTCTCACTTGCTTTTTCTTCCTTTTTTCTTGCAGTTGCACTTGCTCAGGACCATGTTGCTGCACAGAGAGATGCCTAGGTCGGTAGGCGTGACACCATGTCGTGACAGGCCACCTCATCAGGTGCTGCTCTGAGAACATGATCTACAAATGAGTAAGTTCAAACCTCCGCCTCGTGCAAAATTGCAGGCTTTGTCTTTGTGAGGCAGGTGTGTGCAACAGTGCACTGTGCTGTGTCTGTCTCGCCAATATACTGTGAACAGAAAGGAGCGCTCCCTCTTCCAGAGGCTTCATGCCAGGGATAAGGAAAGAAAGCACATCTCTATTTCTAGTTTTATAAATAGAAAGTCAGTGGCTTCACCACCGTGCAGGTCAGATGTTATGCCGGGCAATCCGGCAACTATTCTCAGCAGCTGCGTGCGCAAGGCGTCGCGTGCTTGTTGATCGCTCTGTGGGACAAGACACCTTGTGGTGGTAGCGCCGATAGTTCCGTAGGACGGGATCTGCTTGAAACTGTGCCGCGCGTGCGGTGCCTCATCAGTGTTCAGCCAGCGGTGCGCTTGGACAGAGGTGTGTCAATCGGCAGCTGTTCACGCAGCAGTGGGAAGGCCGGTGTTCGCTCTTCCCTTCAGCATTCTTCGTTTCGCAGTGAATTTAGTCGCTACACGTTCGATAGACATCCTGGAGCAGTGTAATCAGTGCTGTTGCGCTGTTTCCACACCGCCAGCCTCAAGAGGGAGTCAGCGGGTTACTGTGATACGGCGAAGCTGCCTAATCCTGCAAATGTTGGTATCCCTCGGGAAAGTAAAGCTCTGAGTAAGCACAACCAGGGGGAAGCAGAGTTTGCACACGCAGCCTGTATAGAGCGTTATGCAGCAGTAGCCCTTGTGGGGGCTTGTTTGAACCTTGTGGAATGAGATCCTGCATCAGCTGGGAAACAGTTGCTAGGCTGGTGTGTGTCAGTACCACAATAAATACTGTAGTCGTAATGTGAGTGATTCCAGAAAAGGTGGAAAGCATTTTTAAGACTTGGGGTTTGCCCTCGCATGTTTCCCTGTCATTTGTCTTCAGTTCTTTTCATCACTGTTTGCCACTGTATATAAACACTGTTCTCCGCATGGACTGATACACTCTGGGGCATCCGCTTTATAGCAGTGTTAGAAGATAATACTTTATTTAGTTTTCTGACAGCTTCCTGACTGTTAAGGACTATGAAAACTGCAATATTTAACTCTAAATGTCTGTCTGTGTGTCTGTTCTTTCCATTGACTCTGTGATCAGAGGGGTTGACTGTTGATAATGTTATTGTCAATACAGTATTACTGGCTAATAAGAGAGAGTTAAGGACATGAACATTACCTCGATACACACGTGCCAGGAAGCATGACACACATCCGTTGCCATCTATACATGTGATTTGCTCTATCAAGTGCCTCATGAGACAAATTAATCTTAGAATGGCTCTAGTAATAAGTGTAATTTTGACGTGAAGTTCATCCAAATATGTGGTACTCTGGCACATGGGGCTGCAGCAAGTTTCCACACATACATGATACAGTAGTGGAAACATGATGTGTGACCAGAGAACTGAGATTATTGCAAGTGCCTTCAAAGAATTATTTTACACTGGTAGCTAATCATATATAGACTTGTCAGACCTGGTGTTATATCAGAACTAGATACCTAGGTGACTAGGGAATTTTATCTCGTTGTAACTTTATAGCTGGATGCTATAAATTAATAGGTGTTAAATGCTGAAGAACAGCATCATTATTTGCAGCTATTTTGGTAATACCTAATGACTCTAGGAACGTCCTAGTTGTTTCATCCCTGCATAAGAAATAAAATGCAGGGACTGTCAAATTTTAATTAATAGTAAGAGCTGAAATGAGAAGTGGTGAGAAAATAGGCTTTAGTAAGTTTTGGTACTCCCCTTGCCTTGAATAATGTCATGTGATGAAGCAAATACTCATCTATCCCCTTATTTGATCTGATTCCAGATGGTATAAGATGATTTCTTCTACCAACCCTCACTGGTAAGACTTTGTGGCTAGTGATTGGGAAAATCTGAATTTGTACCAAGTTATCATCCAGGAATTTAATGCATTTTTCAGATGCTAGTCTTTCTTATTCTAACAGTTTTTTCCACCTTTTGTCATCACAGTCATTTTATTGTGTTATTCATAGGACAAAAGAATCAAACATAAGATCCGTAACTTTTGTAGGTCCATAATCTTCTGCCACCTGCTGGCAATATTTTTGCTAATGCAGGCCAGGATGCTCTTGACCTTCTTTGCCACAAGGACGTACCTCTAGCTCATGTTCAACTTGTCCACCAGGACCCTCATATCTTTTTATGCAAAATGTTTTCCAACTGGTCAGCCCCCAGCACGTAGTGATGCATGGGGTTATTCCCCCCTAGATACAGGACTTGGTGCTTACCTTTGTTGAACTTCATGAGATTCCTGTTTGACCATTTCTTCAACCTGTCGAGGACCCTCTGGATGGCAGCACCTGCCAGATCAATCGCTCCTCCCATTTTTTTCTCACCTGCAAATTTGCCGACTGGCCTCCAGCTCAACTTTGTGATGCTGATCACAACTCTTTAAGCCCAGCAGCTCAGGCAGCTTTCAGTCTACCTCCCTGACCGCTTATCCAGGCTATAATTTATCAATTTGCCAATGAGAATGTTAAGTGAGCGAGTGTCGAAAGCCCTGCTGAATTGGAGATAAACAATATCAACTGCTCTTCCCTCATCCATCATGGTAGTGATTTCATCATAGAAGGCTGTCAGGTTAGTCAGGCATCATTTCCCTTTCATAAATCAATGCTGACTACTCTAAATCACCTTTTTGTCCTTAATGTGATTGCAAATGGTTTCCAGGATTACTTGTTCCATCCCCTTCCCAAGGATAAAGGTGAGGCTGACTGGGTTGTAGCTGTTGCGTTGACTGACTTCTGGAGGAGCACAATCAGCCAAAGCTGCCTGTACAGCAGCAGCAGCAGAAGACCACTTTTTTGTTCATCTTGGGAATCATACATGTGCACAGAGATTTCATGCCAAGTTCCTTATCTCTCCAATGATATCTACTAGAAAAGGCAGCTTTTGATACTAGAAAGGATGTTTTTTAATGGATTCTTGATATTTCTTATGCTTTTCGTATTTGAACATGTGTGTCAGCAGTAGGCTGATAGGTCTTGCTTAACAGTCACTATCAGTCATGATAGACATGACCCCTTATTTCTCGACAGTTAGTAATGATTTTGAGAAGTAGTACCTTATCTGTCATTGCAAATAACAGTAAAGCTAATCTGTTTCCATTTCCTATGCTAAGCAAACTTACCTTTCTGGAAAAAAAAAAAAAGAAGAGTGATCTTTTTAAAGTAGAAATTCAGCTTTAATTGACAGTCTAAGGCGATCAGTGAGGCAAGTTCTGTAAGGACAGTAATGGCTTTCACTGGAATAACTAGCAGAGTAGAAAAAAAGTAGGCAGGATTTGTTAGCCAGGAGGGCTTCTGTGGAATTGTTAACATAGTTTTAGTCTTTGCTAAATTACAGAAAAAACCAAGACAGGTAGAAGGTCAGATCATTATTTATTACCAACAAGCCTGAAGCTTTCTTCAGTGTTCTCTTTGTAGAAGAATTCAATGAGTTCTAACTACTTGAAGAGTTTACACAAGGGATAGTATTATTTTGGAGGATTTTGAAGAACAAAGGCTTGTCCTGAAATTGTACATTCATGAGATTCTGTGTTCTCCTTTTAAATTTTAATGAGTGCTCTCAAGTAAATTTACGTATGAATTACCAATTAACACATTCTCAAATGTAAGTGCTGTAACCTTTGAAAAGGCCATTCTGCACAAAAGGAATGGGGGAAGAAGCTGACTTACTACAGACTAGGGGAAAAGTCTCTCTGCAGCTGGGGAGATGCAGCTGGTACCTCCATTAGTACTTGGTAACTGGTGAGGGCAGCAGTGAGTCTTTGGTAACTTGCTGAACTGGACCCTCAACTCCAGTTAGACAATAAATTGAGGACTATTGCTGGACGAGGGTTTTGCTGTACTGTAGAAAACACGAGAGATGTACCTTATCTCTTCATCAGTGTTGCTTTAAAAATATGCAAAATATGTTTTCTTAACTGCAGTAAACCTTTTTGGGTTTGGTTTTTTTTTTTTTAACACTTGATTTAGACCTGGTATGTGATTTACCTGCTCTAGTCATGCTTCATCTCTGCTTTTCCCCCACATCTTCTGGTGTACGGGCTCAGACTGATTTTCAGTTATTGGGCAGCAACTGTTAACAGTTATTTTAAAAAGATAGTTCTGAATGTTGCAGGTAAAATGCAGTTAAGTAGCTACATAAGGAAAATACCATCTTTTTACAGTGAACAAACAGAATTAGCACTTGCTCAAAATAAAGACAGTAGCTTGAGAAGGAAATTTCTAGCAATAACTGTGGAAGCAGTTTATGTCCTATGGAGAAGCCCTGCCAGTTGTTGAGCCTTTTTGGCTAATTAACACTCCAGCCCACAGCTGCAGTAAATAAGGCTTGGAAAGGGCTAAATGGCTCCTCTGGCAGGTGCTCGGTAGGTATTATTTCAGAGTTTTGGTTGCAGCATCTAAACAGCTTTTTTTGAGAGCTCTGCTGAGGGTAGTTGTGTTACTTCTTTTTTTTTCCTACTGGAAAAGCTTGAGTCTTCTTTACTTCAAGTAAGTAAAATAAGCTTATATGGGGCCTGGTGGTAAGGGATGTTTACGTTTATACATGGATGTTATTTTCTAGGAATACACTTGTGGCTTGACCAAGTAACAGATGAATTGAGCTATTGGTTACTCTAAAAAATATTGATGTGGAGTCTTTGGTACAGATTAAGTTTATGAGGGCTTTACGTTTGCTTTGTTGTGTTTCCTTAAAAAACTAAAAGAAGTGATTGATCATTTTTAAGCGGGTTTGATCCTATGTGTCTAGTTGCTATTTGTGCATCAGAGAATGCTGATGCTTTTTACTTCTAACTAATTCTACTGTACTTTAAAAATTAGAGTTTTAAAACTGTAAAAGTCTGTAGTGTGTCAGAGCTAGAATAACACTTGTATTTGCACTTTTACGTGAAGGAAAATGGGGATTCTAGAGCATCATATTTTTGTTTATTATGAGACTTCTAGGGTTACATCCTTTATCTGTTTTGCCTATGTTCCTGAAAGTCTTCTGATACCTTCTACTTTCTTAACACTTTAATTTTAGAGAGAAATGATTACAAGAAAACCCGTCTATAGGGAATAGATTTTTATTGTATGAAAATAATTTGCAATCCCTGATGGCTCCAGTTGAAACACAGGCAAAAAGAGCCCAATACTTATTGTGCCTTGTAAATCAAGGAATGTTTAGTTTTTCTTAACAGCATTTTGATCTCTGACTCGTAATCTTGATTGTTTGGGTTGGCAATTCTGTGTTAGCCCAGCAGAGAATTGCTCTCTGGAAATATACCTTGGTTTTCATAACATAGTCTGTAGTTCTGGTTTTCTGTTACAAATATGTGCCTGGTCTGCAAGTAAACTGTTTTCTTCTGTTTCCCAGAACGAAAATAATTTTACTATTACCTTCCACTGTTTGTGCTTCTTTTAGCTGTTCTTGGAAATCTGTTACAAAATTGGCTATTTCTGGTTATCTAATATAGATAGTAAATAGGTACTGAGGAGCACAGATCATGAGATTGACTTATTCTGTCCCAGATAAATAACGCACGTGAAATTGAGAAGTGCTAGTAGAGAACCCTTATTTATGTGGTCCTCTTCTTCCCACCCCCAGTTTTTGTTTTATTGTGTTGGGTATCTTGGAATTTGAGGTTTAAATCTTCCTTTCCGTACTTGGGGGCTTCTGTTCCACGGTGTTTGCCTTTGGAAAAGGCTGGCGATACCTTTGCAGCGGAGGGAGGGAAGGATTTATCAGGCAAAGTGTTACTGTGCAAAGAAATGCTACACGTGAAATTCTAAAGATGGAATGTAGTGTAACTCCTAACGACGAGAAAACACCGCACGAGGGAAGTAAGAAAGCAGATGCTGCTTGTTCAACCAGATTATTTTTATATTGTTACATTGCTTGGACTGGAAGGAATAACAAACTGTGTGGGAGTTTTGGAGAAGTGTGATAAGGGGAAATAGAAACGATTTGTAGTAATGTGTCAAGTGCTTACACAGCTGTGTTTTTTCCCAAATAATGTCAAGTTCCCACTGGCCAATTATGCAGCCCTTCTCAGTGGCCATTTCTGCTTGTGTTTATGATCGAGATGAATCCGAAGAGGTAGGCAGAACAGGATGAATTTTAGAGCGAGCTTTTGCAAAGGGGCATTTAAAAACAAAGCACGAAGGCTCTTTTTAACAAGAAAGAGGAGGCAGAGATTGGTGTTCCTGACTGCTTCCCGCTCGTAGAGTTTAGTGTGGAGACCAGAGTCTTCTGCGTGTGATCCTAGAGACACGGACAAGGAACTGACACGTGAAGCCTTGTTTTGAGGAGACAGTGGGGAGATACAGGGACAGACACCACATGGTAACCTACCCAAAGGTATGGTTAAGAAGTCCAGAGTAGTCCATGGCACCTAATATATAGGATTAAATACAGATGTAAGAGTAGAAAGATAATATTTTTAAAAAGAAGTGTGTTGATTGAATGCACGAGGCCTGTGTGTACTTTGAATCAGTAATGCCCTCTCTTCCATCCAGGTGCCTATTTACCATCTGCGCTGTCAGCTGTGGTGTTTTTGGGCTTGAAACTCTTAAAAGTACAGCTCAAGCCTGAGAAATATGACAAAATAGCAGAGTTAGCTTTGATCTGTAAAATAACAACTGAGGTATTAGAAATGTGTAGTAAAAATACTTATTTCTGAACCGAGAGCAGAGCACAAACCAAGTACTGTGTTATGACTTCCAAAAAAATTGGAATGGCCAGTGGGAGGTGTCCCTGCCCAGGGCAGGGGGTTGGAACTGGGTGATCTTGAAGGTCCCTTCCAAACTAAACCATTCTATGTTTTTGAGATAATTATGCCTGGTTTTATTAGTTTCACTGGCCCTAAACAAGGTGTATACCACCGTACAAAACGAGACCCTGATTTTGAAGCTGGAGATCTCTCGTATCCCAGATAGGAGAAAAATCTGCGGAACAGTGAATTCCCAGCTGTGCAAAGAGGTGGTCAATGGCAACACCTGTCCCAAGGGCTCGTTAGCTACAGCCTTCACAGGTCCTGTTCTGTGCAAAGATGATCCTTCTGCTTCCTCTGCTGCAAGGGAAAGTGTCACACGCCAAGAAGAAGTTGCTGCTCCAGGAGTGTGACCGGGAAATGCCCGCCTTCAGAGTTTTAAATGCACCTTTTAACAAAAAAAACCCAAACAAAACCCCACCGCACAACAACCAAAGCGTTCGACACGTTCGTTTTCGCTTGTGAAGTGGGTGTCGTCGCAGTCAGCCCAGTGTCACAAATTTAGACAACTTCGAAGTGAAACCTTTTGGCCTCGTACAGCCAAAAGACAAAAGGACGTGACGCTGGGGGGTTTTAATTAGAATTTATTTAGTTTGAAGGACGAAGAAAACCCAAATGCTCTGCGAGAGAATGGGAAACACCGCCCGGGCTGTCCTAAGCGAGGTGAGAAGAAGGTTCTCTCCTAAGAAGGCGGAGCGAACCGCTGCCTGGTGCGGAGTCGTAGCTCTTTCCCGACCAAGCCGATTCTACGATTCCTCGCAGTAATTAGTGGTTTAATGTTAATGAGGTCCCGCTTCCCGATGCGGCCGAGAGGGGGCGCCCTCGGCCCGCTCTCCCGGCCCGGGCGGGCCCATCGGTGGTGCGGAAGGAGGGAGGGGAGAAACAAACCAGACCCCTCGGTTCCCTGCCCAGCTCCCGGTTCAAGGTCACGGCTGTGTAAACCGCCGCACAAAGGCTCCTTTCAGCAGCCGCCTTCGCCGCCGCCAGCACAATCCTCCATTCAGGCGCTGACCCCCGCGGGGACCAGGCGTGCGCGACCCTCGCCCCGGGCAGCCGCCGCACCCGCCCGGCCCGTTCCCGTGGCACGCCGTTCCCGAGGGTTAGGCAGGGCCTTTAGCCGCCGTGGGCAAGCGGGGCGACTCGCGGCCAATCCCCCGTTGCCCCCCGTTCCCGCAAACCGGCGGAGCTGCCCGGACCGTCCTCGCCTCCCCTGGCCCCGCCCCGCTCTATTTGCATACGAGCCCCCCCTCCCCGCTCGGCTTTCATTGGCGGAGATGCTCTGGGTCGGCGCCGCTGATTGGTGCTTTTCCCCGCAGCTCGTTTGCATGCGGCGGGGCGGGGCCGGGGCGGCCGGCAGACCTGCGGCGGAGAAGTTGAGTCGGAGCCGCCGCTAAGTGTCCCGCCGAGCGGCCCCGCGACCTACCGGGGCTCGCCGCCGCCTGCTCGCCCTCGCCGCCGCCAACCGGTCCTCCCCGGGCAACAAGATGGCTGAGAGTAGCCTCCCCGCGGGATGGAGGTAGCTGACCCTCGGCGGAGCCGGGGTGCGGGGAGGCTTTCTTCCCGCCGTGCTGCAGATCCTCCCGCGCCGCTGGTGGGGCAGGCGGCTCTGGTTCGGTAGGCGCAGGAGGGATCTGTGCCAGCCTCACCTTTCGTGCTCTTTGCGGTTGGCTTGACCCGTCTTTCCTATGGCTGGGATATACAGCTCTACTCTGAAGACCCTGGAGGATTTAACTTTGGACTCTGGTTATGGGGCAGGGGATTCCTGCAGGTCCCTTAGTCTCTCTTCTTCCAAGTCCAACTCCCAAGCCTTCACCTCTTCTCAGCACAGAGGCAACTGGTGGTACTACTCGGGCTCCATGAACAGTAGGAACAACAGCTGGGATACCGTGAACACTGTTCTGCCGGAAGACCCCGAGGTTGCAGATATCTTTTCCAAGTGTCCTAAGCTGCCGGATCTAGAGGAATACCCTTGGACTGATGAAGACATTGGAAAAATACTCCGAAAAGGGAAGGGAGGTGGCAATACCAGAACCTTTTCTCAGGAAGCTGTCAGGCGGCTCTCGCAGCTGCTGAGGCGAGCCTTGATCAGGGTCTCCAGGGAAGCTCAGCGGCTCAGCGTGATGCACTCCAAGTGCACCAGGTTTGAGGTGCAGAGTGCTATCAAGCTCATCCAGAGCTGGTCGCTCTCAGAAAGCTGTGTCTTGGCGACTGTCAAGGCTCTCTCTCTGTACAGCATGAGTGCTGGAGACGGGCTGAGGAAAGGTAAATCAGCTAGGTGTGGCCTCACCTTCTCAGTGGGGAGGTTTTTCAGGTGGATGGTGGACACTAGGATCTCAGTTAGGATCCATGAGTACGCAGCCATTTCTTTAACCGCTTGCATGGAAAACCTCGTAGAAGAGATTAAGGCTAGGGTTTTGGCAAGTCAGAGCCCGGATGGTGGAGGAGGGGAGATCTCAGCTGAAATCCTGGAGATGGTTATCAACAATGATGCTGAACTTTGGGGAGTGTTGCAACCTTACGAGCACCTCATCTGTGGGAAAAACGCTAATGGTAAGATCTGTCTTTTGCGATTGCTCATCTTCATATGAGTAAGCTTTACAGTAAAACTGCTGATTTTTACGGACTTGGAGTTTTTTCTGGTTTTTCTTTTCATCTGAATTACGTCTTGGTCGCGGTTTGTGTGTGCGTAAAGCAGACATGATGGTTTTACCAGGCGGGAATCATCCTACTTTATTCTAAAGATGTACCAGTTTGTAAAAGGTGCAGAAGCTATGGGAAACCAGGCCCTGTCATCCTAACAAATGTCTCCTGACTTTCTACCAGCTGCTGTTTTGAACGTTTTTACTGTAACTGGCGTGTAAACATGCTTTTCTGTAACCATAAGATGAAATGTGCTTTACAAGCTGTTCTTCAGAAAACGCCACTGTTGTTTTTAAACAAAATTTACATTATAGTGAGTATCTTGCAGTTTCATCTCAAAGGTGCTATTCCCACATACAGCCTGGAGAGGGAAAACAACTTTTTTTTTTTTTTTTTCCTTTGCAGTAGTAAAATTCAGTTTCTGAGTGAAAACTTGTAACTACGTGTTACTTGGACTTCCTTCTAGTTTAGCAGAAACCTCTGTTGTAATTACACTCGTGCAATAAACAAGAGATTGTGCTTGCCTTGCCAAAGTGAGCATGTAGGATGGTGCCTCAGTAATGAGAATAACATAGCATTAAGGTACTAACCCCTGTAATTTGTTTAGAAAGCAGACTTTTTGAACTGTTAAGCAAATAAGCAGATAGAGGGATGTTGGCGTCTTCCTATGAGACCGAGGAGCAGTTTGAAAGGCTTAAGTCATGACAGTTCTGTTAAGAAGCTGCTCTGTTTATTTTGCATTGTCACACTGAGAAGTACCATATTTTTCCATGGAAAACTTAGAGAAACATTCAATTTGGAAGACTATTCTGTGTACCACACAGAGTTTCGTGACTTGCTGGCCTCGTCGTTATGGTTGGATATTCGATGCACGGTACCTTTCTGATTTAACTCTTTATAAAATCAAGTGGCTTGGTCCTCTTCAAATGATAATCTCGTAACAAGAGACAAATAAAGGAGTGGATTTTCTTTGTGGAAAACGCATACCTTAGGTGAACGTTAGTAATGAAATGCTTTGTCAGAGAAGCGCTGACTCGACTTTTGCTCCTTAGGTGCATTGATTTCCTACGGTTATCCTATACCAAAGCAATAATGTCATGATTCAGATGACTAGTAGGTAGGTGCAGTGACTGTCCCCATTGGGTCAGCCTGGTTTAAATTACACTGTGTGAGGGTGGCTGCTGTTAATGGTGCTCACAAAACCTCTCCCCTGCACTCTGTCTGCCCTCTGTCCACTGACAGTGTTACTAAATGTATGTGAAATAGAGAGGAGCCCTTTGGGATGCGCTCTTGGCATTGGTACAAGGCATAACTGTAACTTTAAAAGTCAAACATATAGACACCTACTTTTTTAACTACAAGCTCTTAGATGGAAGATGACAAAGGTATGAGGATATCTTGTCCTCTGCCAAAACACTTACTTTAATTCTTGGTGTACTCTGGGAGTATTTGTCCCTGGATGTGAAAAGAGGACTCTGTTCCCTCTCTTAATCCTTATGTAGGGAAGCTAGAGCAAAATACAAAATATTGTGGTTCTGTAAAGTAAAATGTGCACATCAGGTGCTCTCTGCTCAGTGCTTCTGCCACACAGGTTCTGGGTGTAAAATAGAGAGGAAAAGTCAGTCTCTCATGGAGCTTTCTTTTTTTTTCTTCTTAAAAGAAATCTCTTAGAAAATTTTCAATGAATGAATGGAAGCTGGTGTTCAATGGAAACATGAGTGACTGTGCAGGGAAATGCTTATAAATATTCAAAGCACCAAATGGTCAGTTATGATAACGCTTGCAGAGTGCAATACTGAGCAGTCACGGGCCACAGAAGGATTGGCTTCTGTTACCTCTTTTGTTGTTCCTGTCTTTCAGATCAATCCTGTCAATAATTGAATGCATTTTTTAAGTCTGAAAATTGAATAAAACTGCACATGAAGGTATCCTGTGATTTCCTGTGACAGTCTGTCACTGGTATTTTACCTGACACAAGTCAGTGAATCTTCTAAATGGCTTTTCTTGCAGTTGTAAGACCACAAATGGTTTTATACGGATGCAAAAAAGCTTGAAATAACTTCTTTATTCTTCTCCCTGTAGGAATTGTAAATTAGTAGTATTCACATCATTCTCCACAGTGCTTTCAAATGATCTTGTCTTTTACATTAATTTAAATATGAGAGAGTTCTAGCGGTAAAATAACTGGATTTATTCCACTATAAGAAACAGGATAACTTGCTTTACTGTCATTTTTCTTTCTTTTCTAGTAAGGGCGTTTTAATGGAGTACTTGTAAATTGTGAACCTGGTGCCTGTTTGTTGGGTTTTGTTTTATAGCACGGAGTTTGATGTTAGAGATAAAAAGCACTTAGAGGTTAAGTTCTAGCTCCAGTCAAGCATTGTAATCTCTGGATGAAATCCATGGCAGCGTCCTATGCAGAAGATTGCACTGGATTATCATAATGGACCTTTCTGGCATTATGATCTATTGAATACCATTTTTATTATTAGATCAGGATAGCATGCTGCTTTGGAGTCTAAGAAACAGTAAGTAAATACATAAATCTTTGTAAATTCTCAAGAGAGTGGGGTTTAGACCTGTATTTCTTCAGTGAGTAATCTCCCATCAAAGACAGTGGTCCACTGTTCTTAAGGCTTTGGAACCTGAAACCTTAATATTCTGTATTGTAACAAACATGTTTTAGTCAACACCTGCTGTGTGAAAGGTAAAGTTTAAAACTCTCTAAGTGCTTAAGGGGAATTTGAATATTATTTTTAAATAACTAAATAAGCCACGGATTATTATTTATTCACCCTTTCTGTGAAGCTGTTCTTTAATCAACTACTGGCTGCTTCTGTGAGACGTTTTCCGCTATTAGAGTGAGCGGTGGCTTCGTGCTTGGAACTTGGTCTCTCCGAGTCTTGCCTTGGAAGGCAGAATGTCATCTGTGCTCGTGGCCATAAGGAGTTCTGTAAAGCTCTCCGAGTCTGTTAATGCCTCCTGGGGGGGGCAAAGTCTTTTTAGACCAAATCTAGGTGGGATGTTGCAAAAATAATGCAGTGCAAGCTGGGAAGCAAATGAAACAAAAGCAGCAAAAATGATAAGCAGCCACTGAACGGCATAGCTACTGGAAGGTAAAAAAAAAATGTGGAAGTTGGAATATGTGTTTTATTTTCTATTTTTAATTAGATGGAGATATATGATAAGCGCTGGTTTGATATAGCTCATGTAGAGAATGCATCTGGTAGTTTCACAGGGGCTTTGAGACATCCCAATTTGGAATGTTAAGAGTCTATTAATTTAAAATGTTTGTTGGGAGGCGAGGAGAAATATGAACTTACCTTGGAAATAAGATTCTTTTATTTGATGTTCCTGTGTTTGACTTGTGCGTGGGTCATTAGAATCTGAACTGTCAGCACTGCAAATGTGGTTTGATGTTATTGCTCTATTAACTACAGCACTCACGTTGTACTTAACTATCTGGTTATTGCCGAGTGCTCCCGCGACAGCCAATACACCTGCTGTGCTGTTTAATGCATCAGCACATCCTGGTCTTCTGTGGATATAAGTGTTGACAGATGTTTCTGCAAAAAAAAAAAAAAGGGGGGGGGGGAATGGTGTATTTAATTTGGTAGCACTGCTTCTTCACATCCTTCTTCACTGAAACGCTTCAAGTTCTCTGTGGTCAAACTAATCCATGAGTTAGCCTGTTGATTTGCTCAGCTGATGAGTCGTAGAAGTCTAAAATAAGCTCTATTTGTGTCTTGAGATGTTTTTCTTAGAAATGGGTTGAGGAGGGAAATGTGTAATGTTTCCTCACAGTGGGAGGGAATGATTTGGACTCAATAAAATCAGACCAGTGATGAATTTTTCTTCTTGCTGATACTAAACACTGTGGCACACCCTACCACGAGACAAGCATGGACTTTGGATTTAGTATCACTATTTTATTTTATATTTCTCACTGCACTAATATAGGTTAAAAATTAGAGCTGATTTTAACATAGAGGATTTTTAGCGCTATGCCGTTTATAAAAATTCCTTTTCATAGTTATCAAAATGGTCTGAAATAAAAAAAAAAGTTATTTCAGTGAATCCTGGTATTGTACTGAAATCCAGCATGGAGAAAATATTTTTATAACATTTCAATAAATAAAATGTCCTTTTGTCTGAACTGAACAAACTGGTGTGCTTATAAAGAACCTCATCAGTTTTAATAAGCTGTCGCCTTCACAGCTATTCAGGGGAAAAACTGCCTGTTGGAAGGGGTGCATTTTGGGGAAGAAAGCTGTAAATGCAATCATTAACTGAAGGTGAGTAGATATATGAGGCTGGTACAGTGTTATCACAGGTGGTTTGCAAATCATTAATAAAATAACACCTCTGTCTCCTGTGTCACCGTACCCGAAGCAGGAGTTTGAAGCAGCGTTGCTTGGGGATTCCTGGGCAGGAATACGATAGACCTACCTGCGCAAACGTTTCCATAGGGGATGAGCGGGTCGTAGCTATGATCCTATTCAAACTCTGGCTTCATCCATCTCTGTGCGAATGTACCCCCTTTGTACTTTTATTCCTACACATTCAAGAACTTGGATTTATATCAATGAACCCACAGGGACAAATTCTTTGAGCCTTGTTAGTGCTTGTAAATACACGCTCACCTCTCCTACAAATGCAAACCACTGGATACGCAATTAAGAATATAAACATCTGCAGATACGCATCTTGCTTATGTTAAAGGGTAGATCAAGTAAAGCTAAAATACTTGGTTTTTTCCCCTTATAGTGGGTTTTATGTGTATATATATTTTATTTAGTGATAGTAAAGGAAAACTTCATTAATGATGTGATAATGCCGTCTTAAATTAATTCTGCAAATTGCTGATATTACACCATGGCAATAAAATTTGTGTCCTTTCAATTAACGAGCAAGTGCTGAAACTGCCTCAATGTATAACTCCTAGCAGCAAAAGCTGATATTTGGATTGCAGGTGGGATCGGTGTCGGTGATGGCTTATCCACGTGAAAATGAGGAGTTAGGCCTGGGAAGAAGGAACTGCTTGGAGAGAAAAGTCTGTGACCTGTTGTGTCGAGGCTGAAGTCTGTTGCTAAAGGCAGGAGCTTGAACTGACCAAATACTGTTAAGGCCAGGACAGAATTTTATCCTTGTAAAACCCTAAGTTATAATAGGGTTTTGGTTTGGTTTAGTTTTCTTTTTTTGTTCTTTTAATTTGGGGCTATTGCAATAGTAACATAGGGTGGCATTGAATTTCCATAAGTTTTGTTTTGATAATGAGGTTGAGATGAAAGATATTTTTACGCTGAAAAATCTTGTTGGGGTGTTAACGGTATAGTAATGTTTTTAAGTTGTGATAATTTATTTCCGCTCATGTACCTGGTATGATTCAATTAATGTAGTTAATGGTCCATTTAGAGGTTCCTTCCTTATCTGGTTGATTTTTCTGTCCCTTTCCCCAGCTTGGTGGTGTAATGTGTGGGTATGCAACACTGCAAGGGAGACGTTTAAGCTTCTGAAGTCCTCTGTTGTATGAAATGTAGGAAGTACTGAATATACTTATTTACAACAGACTGTATAAAATTCACTTATTACGTGATTACCAAGTTGCAGAGGGGCATGGGTTTAGGACTCGAGCATTTCAGTAACTTAAGTAAGAACTGAAGCTCAAAAGTGCCTGTTTGCACTTGGGAACTTAAACCCAAGATTTTAATGTTGAACTAAAAGTAAGGTCATTTTAAAAAAGAGCCCATCTTACAGCAATGCAAGAAAATTGAACGATAAGGCCAAAAGTAGTATTAATCCTGTGATCTTCACTAGGTTGACACGTTGTCCTTTCTTAAAGTGAAATGTGAAATGAACAGGTGTTTGTCTTGAGTGATTTGTCCATTGAGCCAGCAGAATTCAAAGGAAGAGAAACAGAGGCTTCTAAACACAACAAAACCACTAGATACTCAGAAGCGCCCAGCAAATCCTTCAGCAATCTTTATTCTTCTGAATGTTTGGAAACAAGATCAAAATAATTCTTTGTTGACATTTTAGCTCTCAGTTTGCATTTAATCAATCCCAAACTTTTCAAGTAAATGTGTGGTCCTTATTATAAACGTTTTGGCAGCGTTACAGGCTCAGGAGTCCTGCTTTTGCAGTCTCACGCTCAGGACATTAAGAAAACCTCTCTCATTGACTGAGTTCTACTCTACTCGACATAAGAAAACGTCCGTTTGCTCACATTGAACTATGAGAACTCAGGCTGATGGACAAAAGAATAACAATCACTTATGATGCTCTTCTTAAAATCATAGAATGGTTTGGGTTTGAAGGGACTTTAGAAACCATTGAGTTCCAACCCCTTGCCGTGGGCAGGGACACCTCCCGCTAGACCAGGTTGCCCCAAGCCTGGCCTTGAACGCTTCAAGGGACAAAAACATTTCAACAGAATTCCAGTTCCTTCCCTTACAGAACAGGAGCTACATTTGGAAAAAAAAAACCAAAACCAAACGCTGGACCTTGTTGAGAGCATCTAAGTCAATGTAAGGATTCCCAGTTGTGTGTTTATGAGTGAGGAGAGCCTTTTTAAATGGAGTCTTGTCGGCAGTGCAGGCCTTACCATGGGAAAGCAGTGACACGGAGAGGAAAAGATGCACAAATGCTGAAAGGTTTGTTCTTTTCATGCAAACGCATCCAGACTTGCCTTCTGACTTAGGTCACCAACCAGGCTGGAACTGTGAGCTCATGCTGGTCCTTAGGAAAGTTTTGGCGACAGCGGGTGTGACTTGGAATGCTTGGCTGGCAACTGGAGCGAGGAGAGGCCAGCACTGGGACAGGCCAGCTCTGGGCAGGGCACGGCAGAGCGCTGGTTGGCAACCTGTAATTAAAGTGTCTGCCTGCAGCCCGTAGGGTGGTGGCCGCCGCTTTTGTGAGCGTGGAGTATGTGGGAGAGAATTAATAGCGTGAAAGGAACTTGGGAGGGAAGGGTATGCTGTAACTGCTGAGGAAACCAAGGATCGCTCCTTTCAGTTCAAGTTAAGTGATATTCTGAGCCATGAAATCCTTGTCACTTAAAACCTTCTTGCTTATGTGTTACTTGCAGATGAAAGTCCTTTAAAATTGTAAACTTCCTCCTCATCTGCTCCAAACCTGTTACTTAATGATGTGATTTCATTAACTGTAGCCTGGTCTTTGGTGGTGGTCCTCGAGGAGGCAGTTGTTTGGATTGGTCTTTACTGTGATCTTAACATGAAATATTTCTTGGAAATGGACCTTCAACGAAGCCGAAGTTGTGGATTGTAACCTGTGAGAATCATTAAATCAGGTCACCGGGACTGCTGTGAATGTCCTTGCCTTCTTCCTGTTGACCAAACAAAAACCCTCTGATGTTCCTTGTATGGGTTTGACCCAGACAACTCCTAGATTAGGTTAAGCCTGAGCACTTGTCCGTCTTGTTCTGGTTGTTTAATTATGACACTGGGACCATTTCTTTCTGAAAACTTGTTTGATGTTCACCAGGCGGCTTAACCAGCGTCACATCTGAATTGAGCAAAATACTGGCTTCTGGAGGATGCTGCGAGGGTTCATTCGGTCATCGGTGTAAAGTGCTTTCAGGCTGTGGAGTGGTAGGGACGGCAGAAAGCAAAGCATCTTCTTCATCCCCTTGGGTCAGTCCACATCGTTCGTGTATTTGGTGTGAGGCTTTCTCTCTGTGCTGATGATGCTGTCGTACACCGAGAATATGCATCTCCACTTGGTCACTTAAGCACAAGCTGCTGCTGAGGGAAATTGAAGTCTAATATTTTATTAAAAAAAACCAATTAGAAGGAAGCTAAAGAAGTTTCCAAGTGACCAAAGTGATGCTTTTTTGTAGCGTTAGTCTCTCTGTCAAGAGACTGCATTTGGCTCTCCCGGTCCAAAACATGAAAAAGTCTTGACATAAGCAAAAAAGGAAAACTGTGGAAAATGTGCTTAAGTAATTGCTGTAGTTCTTGTGTAGTGACACCACAATGCTTGAGATGATTAAGGGTATTTGTGGTATAATCATGGGCTGGAGACTAAGAACTGAAGCCAAATAAACATTTCAGACCAGCTTTTCAGTTTGTGCGTGTAGGTTTATACCAACTGATAAATTTGCTATGGGGCTGTGCAAGATCAAAGTAAATGTTGTTTATGATATTCCAGGGATGAGAGGAAAAGAACACTACAGAAGACATCATCTGCTTGTCCCATTCTTTAGTGTTTATAACATTACAGTCCGTTTTGGATACTTCAGTTACTTTCATTTCTAGCCCAATCTGCAGTCTGTTGCCTGGGACCTGGAGAATAAAGAAGGAAAGATGACTGTATGTTTACGCTGGGACTTATAGATTTAAAGAAATAAATGTGCAGAGGCGTAATTATCTATTAGTTTCTTGATCCTGCATAGCTCTGCTTTTTTTCCTGATTAATTCTGAGATCACAGCAAAGAGCTTTTCTTTAATATTTACATTTTATTGCTTGTGAATAAAGCACACTACTCTTTCAGCTGAAGGGCAAGAACTCAATATTGGCAAACAGCTGGGGAATTGGGCCAGGTTTTGCCTCATTCTTTCTTCAAACTGTTTTGGATTTTTTTGATGTTTTAATAGAATTTAGTAGAAGTCAATTTCTTGTTTGCTTGTTTTATTTTAATGATTACCCAGTACTCTGCAGCACAGACTGATGGCGAAGCTAATGGGTTAAAGCAAAACCCCAGTTTTCCAGTTGCTTTTAGACAGTTCACTCATCTTTAACTTTGATTTTGATTGATTGAACTTTGATGTTGTCATACAATAAGAGATAATATATAATGAAATATACTTCCTCGGGGGGGGTGATATCACTTCTGGCTAATTGCATATTGAATTTCTGCTCCTTGGTTTGAATGTTATCTTCCCTCCACCTCCCACCCTGTTTTGTGCTCAACTTTTGCTGGCAGTTTTGTTTAGTCTAGAGATCATAAAAATCACCCCGGAGTTGAAATGATACAGTTCTATTATGGTTTTAGTATGGTTTCTAGTACTTTTAAGTTGCTATATCAAATTTACAAGGTGCCTTTGGATGTTTTCACTGAAGTGATAGTTTAACTATGAGCGAGGGGGAAGAAGATGGAAAACTACAATAGTAGGCAACCCAGACACAATATCTTTATTAGTTGTTTTTAATAAACCATTTCATTCTATCGTCAATATATATAGAGACTTCTAAAGCTTTTTGGTGGGTTGATTTTTTGTTTTGGTTTTTTTTTTTTTTTTTTTTCAAGAAATATGATGAAAAGTTCTCTTATGCCTTGGCAGTATACGTGGAAATTTTGGCTTGAGTGAATATCCGTTTTGTTTGAGTTTATAAGATTCTTGAGGGTGATGACAGTAAGATCGTCAAGTAGGAAATTTGTCAGAATTGTTGTCAGTGAACGGCTACTGGAAGCAAGCTGGGAATCCATGGGAGAGCAGTGCTGCTTACCTTAAAGTTTAATCTTGCTGGAGCCAAAGGAATCATTTCCATTTACCAGTGCTGAGAGTGTTTCCTTATGGAATAAAGTAGTGGCTTATGGATTTTAGTCTGTGATTCCTTACAATAGCAAAGGAATGATTTTTTTTTTTTTTTTTTTTTACTTATTGGAAAAAACTGAATTCCTTCTGAAGCAGTTGCCTGGGCTCTTCCGCTGAAATCCCTTGGATTGAGGCCACGTGTTTGTCTCGGGTAGTTTTGTTTTAGTGCTTTGTAATAAATTTCGGGGCTTTACACCTTGAGGTGGGAGAAGCTTTGATGGTCACCGGTCATGCCATGGAAAACCTGGATGTCCCCTCGTGTGCACTGGGGGCAGGGGGGATTTAAAGCATCTATAATGCTGAGGTGGTTTTGTAGCCCCTCTGGTGAGTGTAATGTGGGTGACGAGTGTGTTCTTATTAATGTTATTCTTTGAAAAACCTGTGTCCTCCCCCACCCCTACATCACCTCCTCCCTGTTCTCTCAGGGCAATGCCAGATGCAGAGTCTCTTATTAAAGCCACTCAAGGAAGATTCATGTTTAACACTACATTTCCCGATGGAAACAACCCTAGAATTGTTTCTGGCACCTTTTCCCTGTGTATATAATCTTGGGTCTCGTATTTTTGCTGCAGACGTGGGGAATTGCAGCTTTCGTCATAGGTTATTTTGTGGGATGATGTATGCGCTGCACGTCAATAAATTTGGGGAGGGGACTGTTTTGCTTTGTTTTTTAAACAGTCTCTGTGACCTGTGACCTCCTGGAATTGAGTGATAAAACTGTGTGAATTTTCTTCTACCTTGACAGCAGCTCAGAATATCATTTTCCTTTTATAGTCTGATGATGTATTTGTAAGGCTGTGTGATTTGTGCTTTTTTTTTTTTTATGTTCACTGCAGGCCAGAGCCTTCCCTAAGGCGAGCGCAATTTATACATTGAAACGAATACAATTTCTTAGCGGGAAGGTAACTCTTCCCATATAGCCAGGACTTAGATAATGCATATGTTGGGGAAGAAGATAGTAAATTGGCAGAGGGCATTTGGCCTACCACCATCTGCAGAGCCTGCGCTCCAATTTTCTGCTGTTGCCATGGGCTGCAGACTCAGACAGGAAATCATGGTAGGATGGGAAGGGGTCCAAAATATACACAGCCAGTATAAGGTTTGCAGTTAAAAGAGAGTCAGAGAACAGGCTATCTGTTCTACTGAACAGGCCCTGCAAAGTAAAGCTGGCTTGTGTGTGAGTGCGCGCGCACGCTTTAAATGTCTTTTTATATTTTATATGCTCATTTTTTAAAAGCTTGAATTTTTTCCATGTAAAGTAACGTGTATAACTTCAAATGATTCATTTATACGTGAGGGGCCTGATTCAACCCTCGCTTAACTGGCCTTGCTGGTCTGGAAGAAGAGTGAAGCGGTGGAGAACGGGGCCCCTGACACATGTGAAGTCCCCAGGCAGAGTTTTATCATAGAATCATAGAATCATTTCGGTTGGAAAAGACCCTTGGGATCCAACCATCTACCCTACTCTACAAAGTTCTCCCCTACACCATATCCCCCAACACCACATCTAAACGGCTCTTAAA
>JAOXNO010000041.1:66132488-66172637 GCA_028565335.1 Limnodromus scolopaceus | reverse complement strand
CCACTCTTTCTGTGAAAAATTCTTTCCTAATGTCCAGTCTAAACCTACCCTGTTGGAGCTTGAAGCCATTCCCTCTCCTTCTGTCACTAATTACCTTGTCTTGACACATCAAACGGAGGAGCAGCCCCTGCCTCCCCTGCTTCCCCTGGGCTCGCCACCGCTTTAGGATTTGGATTTGGTTTTGGGGAGCAAGGCCTGGGTTCTGTGTACTATCAAACATCCAGAGTTCAGAGTTTGGCCACAGGGGGCTCCGTGCATGGTCTGTCACGAGAGAGGGCTGTAGAAGGTGTTCAAAAAGCGATCCAGCTCTGTTAACCGGTGCTGGGTATATCAGAGGGTCACAGTTACCAGTGTCGTCTCTTTGAACTATAGGGTGAAACAGTGAGTACTGGGGTGACCTGCTTTGGAAGAGCAAACAGTTTTCTTCTCTGTCATTGAGAAAGTTAGCATAATAATTGCACCGTTTCCAAAGCTTCTAGTGTGTCTAAGAGTAGCGTGCAACCGGTCAACTGATGCTCCCTTGACAGATGATGGGAGAGAATTAATTTCTCCAGCAGCTGCTAATTTAATCTTTGTATAGAAGGTGCTTCTTAACTAAAACATAACAAAACGTTGCCGAGCATCATGCTGGTGACGTGTTCTGGACTGATGGAATAGGAGCTCAGCAAACGTCCTGTGGCAAAAACCTGAACTAAACCTTTTTCTCACAGGCCCATCTGGGGTTTTTAATTCTGACTGAAGGGAACTATACAAGAGGGTGGTTTGTTCTCCAGGCACTTTCCAACCAGAGCTTTTATTTGGCGGTAAGGACTGCTTCCTGCTTGCCTTAGTTGTGTATGTAGTCCCTTTTCAGCGGCGTTGAAGAGTGGAATTACAAACAGGAATAAGGTGAGGTCTGCGGGTTACAGTGCCAAGTATTGCTGGATGCAATGGTGATTTATCTGCCAGAATGAGACTAGAAGCTACCAATTAATCCAATTTAGAAATCAAATAACTTAGGTAGCATTTAATCCTGGGGCTGGGATCAGTGAGTAGGGCAGTCTATTTCATGACCCTGTATCTTCCAGTAACTGCTGCTTTTTTGTGTGTAATATAATCTCAAAAAGACTTGCTGATTTTTATTTTTTATTTTAAATAAAATCTGACTGGAGACAATTTTCAAATTGCGAGCTGCCTCAGCCAAGCCATCTGCCCGAGTCTTCAGCAGCGCATTGTATTTCTGAAAAGCGTTCTAGGGAAACATCATCATTCTGAAAAAGTTTGAGCTGATTCTACACTAAAAGAAGTGATCCAAAAAGCTGCTGCTGATTTACATGTGAACACTGCCAAGTATTTCTCTGATGAGAGTACATAACAAAGAAGTGCTCGGGTGATTGAGTAAGGCTGATTTGAACAATCTGTTGTGGATTATATTTCCTTCTGAAATTCCACAATTGTGAGAAGCTACTGTCACTTGTATTTTCAGGCTGTGTTTTGCTTAGAGGTACATGATCTTTTCTGTTCAAGTCCCTTGAGCCAGTTGTGGGGGGACGTACAATATTTCTTGCTTAAAAATATTCACGAATGTTGCATTGGCCAGTTTCATTGGACTTTGTCACTCATAGGGATTCCTAGAAGACTACAGAAAAGTTATTTTTTTTATCTGTTTTAATTAGAGATTGATAGACAAATTCTAATTTGATTTTTGGGTCTGAACACAGATACGAATTCAGAATCAGTTGCTTTCCCCACCTTGCTGTTTTCTTAATAGTTACTAAGGAGTTTGCTGAGTGAAGATCTGTAAAAATGTATTTATTCTGTAGGACTGGTTCATCTGAGGACACTTTTCTGTTGGTCAAGGGCAACAGGTTACTCTGTGCTTGTTATGTGATGAACAACGTGAGCTTTAAAAGTCTCATGTGGGAGTGATTTCTTCTACTTTTTGTGATTTGCTGTTGAAGAGAAATGAAGCAGTTTATATAAAGCAGCTGCTTATTTTGGAACAAAGTCAGCATAACGCATTAAAGAACCCATTAATCACTTAGTTTGACCTTAATTTATTATTTAAAAGAGCTTCTTGCATCTATTGTTCATTTCAGAATGCCAGAGATGCTAAGAAATATGTTACGTATTCAGATCTACAGGCAAAGAGCATTGAATTAATTTATAGTAGGGAGCAGAACTGCAATGGGTTGCTGTTGAAGTATTGGCTCTCCTTTTACTCGTGTTTAGGAGCAGAAGAGGGCCATATGAATACCTGCACAAATGAAGAACTGCTGTGAACTCTCATCTTGCTCCATAGTTACCATGTGTGAATTTTTCTTCTGGGATAGTGGCTTCTTATCTCAGTTCAGTCCTTGCCAACACAAAAGCCCTCACTTTCCTGCAAGTCTTTCAGGAGGGAGAAAAGAGAAATGAGCCAACTTCTCCATCTCCCCTCAAAAATCCCAACGTTCATTTTACAAGAGAATTTGTTCTGTATTTGGACTCTTAAGTTCCTTGGCTCAGTGTCCTTGTTATATGTCCCCTGTGTAGTACTAACGGTATCAGAAGAGCTTACTATGTTATTATCATGTTGTTGCAGAGACTTTTTTTGAGTACTGTGAGTAAATGGAGTGACCGCTAAAACCTAGATTTGTGTTGGGATGAAGGGGTCAGTAGATGAGTTTTTGAAAAGATTGAATGATTTGGTGAGAAACCTGCTCTGTGATTGCACAGGAGCATAGCACAATTGTCTGTTCCCGCAAACCAAATTGTAGTCGTAACCACAGGATCAGGCTTTCTTTCAGCTTTTCAGGAAGGTACTCAACCAGCATTTTCATTTTGTTGGGAGGGTATAGCCGGGTTTGTGGTGTTCTTTAATATATCATAGTTCATAAAACTGGCAGCCTTAATTGGATGGAACCAGTTAGTAGAAGCATATGAGGTGAACTAGAAAGAGATCTCTTGGGGTCCAAATTGTGTCTTGTCTTAACATAACGCGTGGCTTGGCACGATGAGTAGCTGAGGCCAAGAGCAACCTAGTAATAATTTTGTTTGAATAATGGCATTCATGTAGCTGTGCTAATGAGCTGCATTCTGCTCTCTGTCCTGCAGACTGTGGGCTGGACTCTGAGCTTATTTTACATCTCTAATGGCTTCTGTATGCAGTAGGGCTTGTCTCAACACATGGTGATGTAATGGATCAGAATCTGACCTTATCGCGCTGCTTTCCCACAACTGCTGTGCAGCAATCGCAGCTGTTCACTGATTATTTTTTTTCCAATTGGCTGCTTTGGGAGACATTATGCTTTGGCCTCAACTTCCTGATGCAAATAATCAGCCAGTCTTTGCTAACAACATTCAGACAGAGCAGGCGGTGGTGTTGAAGGCATTAAGCATTGCTTAAGTGTTTGGTTCTGCTCAAAATATTCAGGCCTTTAAATGAATATTAGGTTTATTTTTATAGGCAGTGAATTATGTGCTTCCTCCCTCGCCTTACCCCTATCTTTCCCTTGGCTTATGACAATCTAGGACAAAAGCAGCACTTAAGAAAGGAATGAAGTGTTTCATATAGATATATCTTGTAGGCTTTTTTTTTTTCTTCATTAATGTCGCAGATAAATGCTCTGTTCCATTTACCATTCCCACTGACATCAGGGAAGTTGCATGAGCTAGTAGTTCTCCACTTACAGTTTTTTCAGATTTTTGGGGTTTTTTTAAGTACCTTTGATTCATTCATTGTGAAAGTACTGTGAGTTTATGAATTACACCAAAGAAAGGGTGGGAGGAGGAATGCAGATGAATACTTTGGGAGCTGGAAGTCTTGACTGTGCTCCATAACTACTTGATCACATTAGAATAGCTGAAAGGCTGTTTAGGAGGAGCTCCTAGAGGTCTCTAAGCCAATGTCCCACCTGTAGTCGTAATCCTGCCAGCACTAGATCAGGTGAGCAATGGCTTTGCCTCTCTACACAAGCCTGAAATAATGGTAAAATCAGTACAATGGTGGCATCATGGAATGGTTTGAGTTCGAAGGGACTTTCAAGATCATCCAGTTCCAATCCCCTGCCATGGGCAGGGACACCTCCCACCAGACCAGGTTGTTCCAAGCCCCCTCCAACCTGGCCTTGAACCCCTCCAGGGATGGGGCAGCCACAGCTTCTCTGGGCAACCTGGGCCAGGGTCTCACCACCCTCTCAGTGAAAAACTATGTAGTCAACCATCATCTCTGCCTTGCCTTGAGCGTGGAAAGGCCTTTCTGGTTAGAGGGTGCTGTTGAATTCTGCCCAGGCAGAGTGCAGAGAAGCTCCAGAGATGAAAAGGCAGGAGGAGGCAGCCATCAGGAGGCTCTCTCCAAGGTGGTTGCCAGTCCCAGGTCTTCTGACTCCTGTCTGGCTTCTGAAGACTCAGCTTTTCTGTGATACTGGGCTGTTGTATAACTCTTGGCCATGTGATTTTTCTCTCTCTCTGTGTCTCTGTTTTTTAATTCATGTGTGAAATGAAGCTAATGATGCCTCTAACCTTTTTGGAGAGTAACTAAAGTTCAGTGAATGAAAGAGCTTCACAAACAAGTGCGTTCCATCGCCTTGTGACCAGGCATTCATACTTAGCTGTCAGTGGCCGTCGTGTCCCCTGTCGCTAACAGAATGCCTCGCATTGTATGTTAGCGTCACGAGATCTTTGATGATTTGGCATGCTGGTGTACTGGAGAAACACCCAGAAACCCCGTCTTTGGAGTGTGCTTGCCTTGGTTTGGACACTAACACTTTATCAGGCGTCATCTTTGGGCCAGAGAACTTGCAGTGCTGTCGGACAGAAAGGCGCGTGGGAGGATGCAGCGTCATATGACAGCCCCGTGGCAAGAGCAAGGATGGGCCCAGACTGATTGGGTCCAGGCTTACCAGTTGCTGCTGCTGGAGAGGGACATCTCCTGGTGTTGCTGAAGGCTGTAGCGAGCCACACTGGGGCTCTGTGCGTGGGGAACAAGTATGGGGAAAGAGAGGTTTCAAATGCAGAATTTTCTTATTGCCGGAGCGTGAAACGGAGCCATCACTTGCTCTGGGGAGTCTCCAAAGAGGAATGACTTCATCACTGGAGAGTGAGCTTCTTGCTGTCACAAGAATGATTCTTGTGTTCCCTTGTGGCTGTTTGTACAGTTAAAACTATTTCTGATGTTTTAAAATGAAACCAAAAAACTCTACCAAAAAAAGCCCAACAAAAACAAATAAAAAAAAAAAATCCCTAAAGATTTCCGTGTGGCAGTTGAATATTGCTACAAGCTTCTTGCAAACTCCTCTGGCTCTCCCAGCTGAGTTCAAGCTCTGGTGTTGATGTTATTGGAGTGAATGAGAATATCAGCGTTTTCACTGTCCCTCTTCAAAATCAGGAGCTTGAAGTCTGACCATGAGGTCTGTTTCTGCCTGAGATCTACTCTCAGGTTTCAGTGGGTTTTTTTTTCTTGTTCCCCCTCTGTTCCTTTCCTGTCCCCCACCACCAGCATTGAAGGCACAACCTGCCCGGTCATTTTAAGTGTAGGAGATGGGGAAGTAGGATCGGTTGGTTATAGCAGACTGCAGACTTCCATTTGTTGTCATCCATTATGACTTGTATTAATGCTGCCTATATGTACTTGGAAAATTGAGTCACTCTGCTCGCTGCAAGTGGAGAACTGAGAAGCAAATACTTTCATTACTCTACCTCTGGCGTTATGATGTGGAGCATTCCCAAATCAAAGACTCATTCAGGATTTCTTTGGAAAATGTGGCTCTAAACACTTGCTGCCCCTTCCTTACGCCAGCTGCCCAGGAAAACAGGCACAGGATTACGTCTACAAAAATTAACAGACTAATAATATATAGGTAAGCAGTTGAAGAGAATTTTATACCAAGTTTTAGTTTTAGTGCACCCACACCTCTTTTCTTCCATCTTTCATTATTTTTTTTGCTTCTAGGTTATAAAACTTTTGAAGAGAGAGTGGGATGGAGATCAGGAAACTGAAAGTTACTCTTTATTAACTTTGTTCAGCTCTTGAAATACTCCTAGAGTAACGAGTAAAAATAACTGATCAGACTTTTCACTTTCTGTTCTGTGAAAATGTAGAGATGATGCTGAAACATTCCTCAAAGAGGCTGGGTGCCATTAGCCAGTGGGATTGGTTCTGGTTGTGGAGACCCCCCTGAGGCTGGCAGGACTGATGGAAAGAGTAGAGACACCGTTTTTGACATACTTAGAAACTCTGCAAATGTCAGCAGAGATAATCTTGACTAATAGATTTTATTTACCGAGGATGTATAGACTGAAAATATTGGTATAGCCCAGCAAATGGTGTTCTCCAGGTGTTAAATAGCGTAACCAAATGGAGTTTGCCAGTAGCAAGAGGAAATTTGCTGCCTACATACAAATTCATGTCTCTCTCTCTAATTGAAGCAAACCCTCTGTGAAATTGCTACCCAGAAATGACCTCACCAAGGTTGTTTGCTCAAGCTCTTGGCAATCGGTTTTGAATACTCAATGCAGTAGCCAGAAAGCAGCAAACCCCCCTGGAAGCTGGAGAATAAATGAGATGGTGGTGTCCATTAGACCAAAATGCTCTCTAATTCTTCCCTACTTTTAGTTCATAAAATAATTAAACCAGTATTCTAATGTTGCATTTATTAGTTACACCCTGCCATGTGAAATCCAAAGAAACGGCTCTATATGGAATGCTAAAACGCCAGAGGTTAACTGCGCTTCAGGATCTCATATTAACGCCAGTAACTGGAGTGAGCTACTTAAATCCAAACATTAGGGGGGAAAAAAAAAAATAATCCTGCCCTGTTCAAAGTCTGTTGCCAGTGAGTCTTTGAATTTAGGTAATTTCATGCATGCGGAGGTAGACTTTATTTTTCCTTCATCAGCTAAAATAACAATAAAGCTGAACTTGGTGTATTTATTTAATGAAACACAGGATTCCTGCCCTGATGGTTTTAATCAGTACCCTCGCTATGTGGTAATTAGGGGTTCTCTCCCATGGTTCTGTTTTCACTTAACTTTCAGAATGTGTAGCCAGTTTAAGTTTCCAGAGATACTTGCAACTAATGTTGCCTCATTTACATGCAGATTATCCAGAGGGGACTCTTAAACACACACTCACGTTACAGAAACGCAGACCTTTTCAGCACTTTCTTATTCAGCGAACAGTGTTCTCGAGTAAAATGTTATCTTTTGTGAGTAAGTAGCTAATTCATTCCACTCTGCGGATGTGACCCGGCTCTTTCATTTCTCACACACGAGGATTCAGAAGCTGAAGAGGGCTGAGAGCCAGTGTTGCCTGCTCGCCGTCTGCTGCTGGATGCAGCTTTGCTCACTTAAAATTAACGTACCTGAAATCAGGTTCAGGCTGTAAATTTGCCACAGAGGAGCCCTATGTGCTATACGGGCCGTCGCTTTCTCTGGCCAGACAGTGGCAAAGAGGTTACAGCGGGCTTTTTGTCTTCATGCTTAATAGCCAGCTCCCTAAAAGTGACCTGAGAAATGCTCGTATTTGTGTCTCTAACTGTACAGCTGGGTACCATTTGCTTCTGGCAGTTATGGAATCACTGGAGATGTGAGGAAGCAGAACAAATACATAGCACTTGAAGCTCTCTGAAACGGCTTCCCTGCATAGTATGTGATGTTAAAATACTAGGTGGCAGTTTGGTCCGATATAAAAGTTTTATTGGTATGAGTTTGGGTCAGCCACGTTACTCAGGAAGCCACTACCGAGTTCTCAAGTCAACTGAAACGTGTGCTAGTAAAACCCTTTTATAAAGCAATACAACCTCCTGCAGGCTTCCTGTGTGAGCAGTCATCGGTGCCTTGGGATTTGGCCAGTGGGATGGTTGTGATGGGAGAGTCTTGACTGCTGGTTTGTACAGGCAGGCTGCTTGTAAAACCAGAGAGAGTGAGCTTCTCCCAGTCCCTCCTGGTCCCAGGCTTTAGCGAAGGGATTACAGAGAAACCACCTTTGCGTTATGCTGAAACCTATTAATTAAACCTTTCTCATTGCAGAGCTGAGTTTCGCTGCTAATTCCTTTCCCTTCACGAGCACTAAGGTTAAGAGGGAACTTGAGGGGTTCATCCAGCACTCTGTCTACTTAAAACTACTGTACAATCAGAAACGTGGCTCATTGTGGGTACCTGGTGCCTCTTTTCTACGAGAGAAAACTCAAAGCGTTCCCTTAAACACGACCATTGAAGCAATGAAGCCAGGACAGTGGGGCTTGAGTTTTGGATTGTGAAGGAAAATAAAGTTCTCTCTTTATTAAGCGCTGTGCACGTCTCAGACTAAATTAATTTGAGAGATTAAAACACTTTGGTTGCAAATACAAGTGAGTAACTAGAGTGATTTGGGGCCAGGACAGGAGGTGGTCTGGACAACTGGCACGTGAGCATTCCTTCCGAAATGTGCATATGCACCCAACTGGTTTTAAAGGTCTCCAAGACCATGACTGTGGCTGGAATAATCTCCCCCCTCCCATTCATTAGGATTACTGCTAATTGTGAAAATGCCCTCATAGTAGAAATGCAGTGTTAGGATGAAGGTATGTTGCGTTCTGATTGCAGTGGGATCTCTTATTATTTGCCTGAGAAGCTGGTTGGATTCCTGGCTAAATAGGTCTTTCCAGGCTTGTTCTCTCACTTCTTTGATCTGGTTTGGCACTTTCCTCTTTCATTTTGTTGTAATTTTTTTCTTTGCAGCTCAGCTGCTCTTAATCATAACAGCTTATGAATTGGGGTCTGTACTTCAGCTCTGACTTTGAAAACGAGGGGTTTCATCTTTACAGTTTTATCATAAATAACAAAATTAAGAAATCGGGAATAAAACATGCTTTAAATAGTTTCAGTAGAAAAGCATATTACAATGAGTTGTGAGAAACCTGTTTAACTGGTACGAGTAACAGTCTACTAACAGCAGCTTAACTTTAAACCTATGCTTACTAAATGCAAAACCCCCATACGCTTATGACAGATGTAATTTTCTTTTGTGAATAAAACAGGGATACATAAGTTCCTTTAAAAATAAGGTTTACTCTTACGGGTTGTGGAAGAGCTGGTGTACGAACACAGACTGCAGTTTGGAAACTGACAAGGGGGTAGAAATTGCAAAAAATTGCTCAAAGTTTTTCCCCTTCTTCATAATCCTTGCCCAAAAAAAGGGAAGCGTGACTAAGAATGAGAATTATTATGAGCAAACAGTAAGTATTGACTGTTCCAGTGTGGCACTACACCAGTGTATACCGTACTCACCGTAGTGAGTTCTGTGGCAGCATCCCATGAAGAGCACAGGCCTGAGGGTGGGGACCAGGATCAGATCTTATTGCTGCTTTTATGTTGTCTGAACGGCCAGTGGGTAATACTTAATCCTTGGATGCAAGCAAAATATTTGCAAACCTGTCCGGGTTTGGCCGCATTGTTCCCGTGTGAGTGTGACAGGATGTGGAAGGCTGCGGGTGAATAAACGTGACGAGCTATAGCCAGGGCTTAGAAACAGGGGACCTGCATTTGCTGGTAGGGCTGTTCTGTTGGAAAAGGGAAAAGCAAAACAGATTCCTTTAGAGACAACAACAAAAAAAAAGGAAAATCAGATGCTTTTATGAAAATAAAAACACGTTATGGGATAGCTTTTCTTGTATTGGAGTCACTTTTTCTTTTTTATTTTTCCTAGCAAGGTTTGATTTCATTTAACTTGCATATTGTTGCTAATAGCACAGCACCGTACCTATTGTATTGATGTGGCACAGAAAATTCAGCTGAACTGTCCAAGGCCACCTTTCCAGTCATTGTTAAGAGCTGGGATTGAATTCTAGATGTTCTGGCTGGTTTAAGCTTTGAGCTTTTCTGCTCCCCCTGCGTCCTCTGCTCTCCAGCTGTCATTTAGAGTTTGTGATTACGGAGGGCAAGTCGCTCTCAGCAATGAGATTCTTTGACAGTGATTTTTGTACCGTGAGCATCAAACCTTCAGTGAAAATAACAAAACCCGCAAGACCTTACTGCCATGAAAATCACTGGTGTTTGGAAAACTTCCCACAACTTGCTTGTTTGATATTTTCTCTCTAGCCTTTTAGGTCAGGACAGCCAGGAAGGAGAGCAGTGAAAATAAAAGTAGCCAGTTAACCGGAAGGATTGGCATTCCGCTCAGCTGTGGCATTCGGTCAGAAATAAATTTAGTCTCTCAGGATGAAACGTTTTAAGGAATACTTCTCACTGCGCCCTCACCCACATTTGAGTAGCATTTCCATGTTGTAGGAAAGCAAACCACTGTGCGTGTTTATTCCAGAGACATGTTTGTGCAGCTCACCAGAGATCCCAGCCAGCAACAACCTACACATACCCGCCTGGTGACAAACGCTGGCTCAGCCCGGCAGCCGTCTCTACTTCTGTTTTACGATAAGCTCAGGTGGTTTCCTTATTGCAAATTATGGGAAGGTCTCTTTCTCTTTCTTTCTGAAGCACGTAGTCATCTATATTTGGGTTCGGTTTGTATCACTCTTGCTGGGTACGGCAGAAAGCTTGTCATCATTCTTTTTTTAAATATCATACAGCTGAGCAGAATTTGAGCATACCATACACATGAGGAAACTCTTTTCCCTTTCAGCTATACTGAAGAGCTGCATTAGTTCACCCTGTGTTTGTACAGATCCCTAAGAACTGTGGGCACTGTAATAAGAGGTGGAGAAGCTCTTGTGAAGATGACACCCAAGAGTTTCGGTGTGGTGCTTCTGCCTCACACCCTGCTTACAAAATATTGCAAAGACTCAAGCCGGGAGCTACAAAGCTTATTGTTATTATACTAAGTAACTTACAATTTTTATGAAGTACCTTTTGTTAGTGTTTTACAAATACTAAATAAGCCTTGTAGCACTTTATTAAGGCAGAAAAATGTTGCAAATGCAAAATGAAAAAGGAAGAATTGAAACGTATGCAGGAGAAGGGATTTGTTTAAAATAACACACACAAATAAAAGTGGCAAAACTGGAAAGAAAATCCAAAAACGTGTCTCAGTTGATACTGTGGTGCTACCTATTGTAGAGGTGGTCTGTTAGTTTAGGGCTTCTGCCAGCTCATGGAGAATTGAAATAGAAATGTCCTGAATGTGCTGTGCTCTGTGGGCTCTGGCCAGTATAGAACTGTAGAAAAATGGAGGTTTTTAGAGCAGTCCTGGGACTGCAGGAATTTACAGCCCCCAAACAGCGGAGGGGGGACATGACACAGCAAAGCATCTTCAGCGTTTCAGTATCTCTCCAGACAAGGGATGGTGTCTCCCTGAAATTCATTCTGATATTAAGTAGTTATCAAGTGGTCTGCTTGAGACTTGTGGACAAAAGGTTGCTCTGTGGTCTAAGCTGAACATATAAACCATTTATTTTAAGAAATTATTATTGTTATTAGAGGTCTTGCAGTGAATTTTCCTGGAGAGATAGGCTCCTGCAGCTGAGTGAGTCAAGAACAGGGCCGCCTTCTCAAATTGAGCAAATTCTCAGGGCAACACACGTGAATTGGTTACAAAACTCCTTTCCGTGTTGAAAGTGAAATCTCGGTCCGTTTCCATTTGGTTCTTCCCAGAAGAAGGGAATTTTCAGTCTTTACTGCCCTGTGGTAGGTGCTGAAGATGAAGGGGTTGCATCTGCTAATGCATTTTTCTCTTTTTATGCTGCTGCGTAAAGAGTTTCTTACTGCCTATTTTAAAGAAACTTTACCCCAAAAAAGTAAAAACCCAACAAACAAAACAGCTGAATTGACGAAACTGATCCTTTATTGTGTTTATGGCTCCTTTCAGGACTGGAACACAGTTTAGTGTTAGGTTAAATAAGAACTGTTCTAGCTTAGATAAGAACAGGTTCTGTCATTAATCAGTTATGAATCATATTTGTTGTTTTAATTACAAATATAAAAGTCCAAAGGCCTGAGGAAGTTCATGAGCATAACTTAAAAATATAAAACAAAAAATTGTGATTTATTACTTTCAAATCAGACTTCAACTTCCTAAAATGGGTCTGATGTTTATCTTGGTTACAGCAGGGTCTGAAATGAGCATCTGGACTCATATCTCTTATCTACAACAAAACCTCTCTGAAGCAATGGCCCCTCAGACCAATTAAAATTAGTTGCTGAGTAAATGTGGTTATTTAAGGTAAAAATCAAGGGCTGCCTGGAAATTTACGCTCATCCTGTAAATGTGTCTGACCATACGCTTACCTGGTTTAAATGTCTTAAAGAACATATCTACATAAGATGTGCTAAACCTTGGGAGATATTATTGATTTATGAGTGGCTGAACTTCCTTATTGCTATATTTGTTCCAAGATCTCTCTTCCTCTGGAGGAAAATGATTCCCTGTCCCTTTGAATTGTTGGTCGTGCTGGTTATGGGTAAGCTGTGGGGTGGATTTCCTCTCCCGTGGGCCTTGCAGATCTGGTCTGACACCTTCCTGATGTTCCTACCAAAGGGCAGGACGGGACTTGAGCGTGCATCTCTCCTCCTCCTCCCCAGTCTGCCGGGTTTTCTTCTAAGGAAAACAGGAGTTTCCAGTAGACTTACGGCCTTGTAGTTGGGAAATAAGACTGCAGGGAGTCCCCAGAGTGGTCCTGTTTTGTAGGTTAGGAATGATTGATGATAAGGACCAAATGGGGCCACACCACAATAGGATAGTGGTTACACCAGAGATATGGAAAACTTTCCATCTCTTTGGATAAGTGCAGTGTTTTGACATTTAGATTCATAGTTTCATCTTGGCTCTGCAAGGAAATGAGACAATTGTTCATAAAAGAGGTATTTTTCAAGCAGATACCAATAAATAATAGGAAGAGCTTAATGAAAGGTGATTGTCTCCTATGGGGGGAAAGAAGAGTTTCATTTTCGTCACTGCAAATTGAAACCACGTTGTAGGTGGCTGCTTGCAACAGAGTCCAAGCTTGGATCTGTATCTCGGCTCTGAGAACTGAGCTGGGTTCATCCGTTCCCAGGAAAGGTTCTGGGGTGGAAATGATACCCTTCCACCGTGGGTGGCAACTGCATCGTGGTGTGTTTGTGCTGCTGTTGATGGGTTGGGGTCCCAAAGCGAACACCACCTGTGGTTAGAGTTTGGTAAATACAGTCTCATCCTTCTCGTACGCCCGTGATCCAGACTGTTGTGGTCTTTTTCCTTGTGACTTGTAGTCTGTACCTGGTGGAATATTCTTCCTAGTGGAAATTTCAGGTGTGGGTTGGGTTTTTTTTCTCCACTGAATATAAACTCAGTGACTTAAAAACCCTGTCAAGTTGAAGTAATGAGACAAAGTAACTTGCACAGGTACCACCATTTCTTTTCTGTGTGGGTGACATACAGTGATGTTACGGTACAAGGACTTATATTGTCTGTTAGCATAGTTAAAATATAATTATTAGCATAAACACATTCTCCTTTGCATTGATTCTTGAACTGCTAACAGAACAGAAAAGCAAGATAGGCTTGATCTATGCCCTAAGAACCGACAATCTGGCTCTGTACACAGCATGAGAAGGAGCAGAACTGTTGAGTAAGAGGTTATCATTGCTTCCTAGTAATTTTTCAGAGTTGAAACTGAAACTTGAAGAGTCAGGTGCTAGTTGGAACCAAAACCAAAGAGAACACTTGCAATAAAACAAGTGAACTGCGCCATCCAGTTGAACCTCGCTCTGAAATTACTGAGCACAGAGTGTTGTTCTTCTAACCTGAAATGGGTTGGATTTTTGGAGGAATATTCATTTAAATGGGCATAATTGTTTAGAGTTGAGAGAAATCCCCAAATGTGGGGATTTCAACGTCAGGTAAACGGTGGTAAAAGTTTAGTAAGCCTGTCTTAAAGCGGTGTAAGTGGAGCTGCTCCGTGTTGGTTAGGGCTGCCCCCAGAAAGAAAAGAGCATACGGACAGTTGTCTACGTTTATGCCATCCCTTGCTGATGAACACTCATGCTTACACAGTGTAAGCCCAGAAATAGAGCTGAACTCTGCAGTTGAGGCAAAAAAAGAGATTATCTTTCACAATATTCTTAATACCACTGAACAAAGCGAAAAGATCAAAGCCAACCAATCAACCCCATTTTTTTGTTTTATTCACTTGATTTCCAAAGGCCCCTGTTACTATAGTAACTCCAGTGGGTCCTTTAATTACAAAATTTGTAAAAATGCATCAATTATTCAGAACTGCTTGGGGGAAAAACCAGTGGCAGAAATGCTTTAAAAAAAAAATAAAATAAAAAAATTTGCAAACAAACTATTGCAAGCAAAGCTTGACAGACTTCCCGTTAAGCACGACAGGGAATAACATGCCATCAGCATAAACCCGTTGGGTTCAAGTTCTTGAAAAGCAAATCCCCTGTTAGAGGGTTCCTGCTTTGGCTAAAGACAAAAAAAAAAAAAAAAATAAAAAAAAATCCCTATCACTGTCCAAATCAAGCACTCCTCTCTCCACAGATACAGATGGTAGAGCTTATTCTTTATAGACCCTAAATTTAATTACAGTGTATCTGAGCGGAGCAGTTGTGTTATCACATTAATTAGCAGCTTAGAGAACTGTTCGCTACTGGAAGTGTTGAATACCAGTGTGTGTTGCAGGTACCAGCTCTATCAAAGAGGAATCATTTAGCAATAATGAGCACCTTTCAAATAATAATTGCATTTAAAATAGGTGCTGTCATCTTTTATCATCGGGTATGTTTCCAAAATGGATTTATGCTCCAAACAGACTTATATTGACAGTTCCAGAGTAGAAGAATTTGAGGCATATCATGTGAGCGGTTTCTAAATGCCATCTCTTGACTCAAATACGCGCTGAGTTGATGTATTTGGCAGACCTGATGTAGCTGTGGGGGGTGATGTGTTCTCCAACACCACAGGGGAACGTGGTAGTGAAAATTTTGGTTGTGAATCTTTCACTTTCTAGAAGTGGGACACTTGTAATGACTGATACTTGGGATATCTCTATTTTATCTTTATTTTTTCCCTCTGAAAGGAAGTACAGGTAACTTCTGTCTGTTGTATTCCTGACTCCAGTATGTCACGCATCCCAAACTTTATTTCATCTTCTGACCCAAGATTTTAATTGTACATCCAAGTAGTTTACTTACCTTTGGATCTGACTTGAGTTTTAGTCCACATCTAAATGGCTGTGCCTGTATTAAACTACCACACTCTGTGCACTGGCCCCTCTCGCTTTTAGAAGCTCATGCCTTCTAGACTTCCATTTAAGTTTTTCTGTTTATATGCTCCCTACTTGCACCCTGTAAGTTAAAACCAGCTTATATGGTGTGACCAGGACTTAATCCTACTTTTCACACTGCCAATTCCATTCCTGCAGGACTTGGATCCTCTCAAGGGGTAGAAAATGTAGTGATGGGGGCCAAAGTGTCTGGATTCTGTTTAACCTACTGTGCAAATGCAAGAAAAAAAAGCTGATTTAAATAAGCATCAAAAAGCTTGTTTTTTCTTGAAGAAACAAGTTAGTACCCAGGGTTAGAAGTAATGGTAATATGGAATTGCCAATGCTGTATAAAATAATAATGGGTGCGGATGCTGTTCTGACCATGCTAATTAGCATTTGTCCCTCAGCCTCTTTCTTAACCCCTGACAGTTGTACTAGCAGTGTTTTATCAAAGTGCCCATGTAGTTGTAAAGCATGATGGGGCTGGAAGCAGGTTTGGTAAAGTTTGGTTTTTTTCTTTGGAAGTCCAGCCCTGATACCCGCCGCACGCGAAGATGCGGCATGTCAATGGGAGACGGAGTTGAATTCTTCCTTGGTTGTATGACACGCACCCTCAAGGTCTCGGGGCAATCCCCCTCACACTGTCTTCCTTACAGTAATGAAAATCAAAAATCTGTGGGTCTTCCGGAATCTCAGTTACGTGAAATTTGTCAGATTGATCCTTGCTTTGCAAAACGAAGTTACTACTACTGTGGGAGTATTATTAGTTTTATTCTTTTCCTGCTAGTGTAGTTCCCATTGCTAGGAAGAACATTCTATCCCTTTTATTAATGAACGCCTTTTTATATAAAATAGGGCAGTAAGGGGTGTTTCTGTTAACACACACACACTCGTATGTTTTGGTGTGTGCTGTATTGCTTGGCCAGAGTGAAAATGCACCAAAATGCCCCTTTAAAAAGACGGGTGTGTTTACACAATGTCAGCAGGTTACGAAATTATTCCTTTGGGATACTTGCACAAACATCACCCTGGTACTGTAGTCTTTTTCACATTTTTCAAACTCTGGGCCTACGTAAACCCCAAGGAGTTGTGGTTAACAAAGCTTCAGTGTTGGTGATTCCTGGGAAAGAATCTGTTCCTCCTTAAACATCTTATTTTTTAATACAAACTGTGAATGGATTGTGTAAGTGCTGAGAGATGATAACTTCTTTTCACCTGATGCATAATCCATGTAAAAGGAATCATAAATGGTCCGACTGATCTATTACTGTACGTGGTAACGTGAGTTTCATGAATACATCTTGGTTTCCAGGATGGCGGTCTCCAGGGTGAATGTGTTAAGAATGTTAATAAATCTCTCCTTGTAAATGGCTTTGCAATCTTCAACCCCACGTCCAAATTTTAATTGCACAGACCTGAAGCACAGAGAGGCCGGCACAAAATCTCCCCTTGCAGTAAGTGCTGCTTGTCTTTAGTGGTCGCAGATGATCAAAACCTGGGTTGGAAGCTTCTTTTGAGAATTTTTTGCTGTCGTTAAGGTGGGTGTTGGGGTCTCCTTAGTGGTGAACTTCACAGCTGTAGAAATACTGTTCTGAAAACTGAACCCTTACAGTGGAAGAGCCACTTTAAGCTGTAGCCAGCACGGAAGTGTCCGCTTCCAAAGCTCTACCTTCATGCCTAGGAGGCTACGTGGTCACAGCTGCCTGCAGAGATTTTTACAGGACAGTAGGTTCCTCCCATCACAAGGAGAAATGTAACCATGAATCCTTCCAGTTGAAGGACAGAGTTTAACCTGATGGACTGAAAAGAAATTAAAGTAAAATTTGTATTGCTGTTGAGTGTATTTTTTTCTTAAGAATGCAAAATACACCATCTCTTAAAAGCTGTGAACACACACACACAGAGAAAAAAATCACTGTCAAAGCTGTCTTATATCATTAGCTGCCCAAGATACTATTGCACTGAATTTGTGTTGGAAAACTAGTGTCCACTTTCCCAAAGGCTCCTGAGCGTGCGGGTGCGGCGAGGCTCCCCTAGTTCGTCACTGGGGGTAGGAATTAAGGCATGTTTCAGAAACTGATTCAAAGTGAAAAGTAGTTTTTTTTACTAGGCAACATTTCTTAATTGATATACAACACAGACCTGGGGCTTAAAAGTAATATTCATAAAGGTTACTCTTAACTTGGAGAGGTATTTTTCCATCAGCTCCCATGTTTTGAGCCATCCCCTAGGGAACCTTCTGTTTTAGCCTTAGTTTTTTATTGGTTTGCAGATCATTTCAGTGTGTGATAATGTTTTGGGACCCATCGCTGTGAAAAGCCCTTTGTCTTCAAAAATTGGGTGGTTTTTTTTCCACTAAAGTTTTTGAGTGGAGACTCCAATTTGGTTGTTCTTGTGATGAAACAAAATGCAAGAAAAGAGCAAATGTCATATATAACACGGCAATATCTCAAGAAGAGTAGAAATAACTGTTTGAATCGTAACTTTTTACAGTTAAAAGTAAGCATGTCTGTTGTGTCTAATAGCACAACCTCCTGAGGTTCAAAACTGCCACAGATGATGAAGTTTCCATTAAAGGATAATAAACTCTATATGTCAATGTGACAAAAGAACTCTCTTATCTCTCTGGAATAAGAATGCTCTTTGAAGAGCTTCATAAAAGACTGCAGTATGAAATAAGTCTCGTGGATGGTTATTTTGAATTTCTATAAAGTATGTCAACCCGAAGGCTAAAGGGATTATCTGTGAAGTAACAAAACGTGAAAGATGAATGCTTTCCTTCTCTGCAGTGAATGACATCTCTTTAGAAAGCACAGGTATAAACTGTTCTTCCCCAGCAGTGGCTCAAATCGGGAATGACTCCTTGAAATTAGCAGAGCCTTTCAGATCAGAGGGATCTGTCTACAGTTGAAGGCTAATTCAGTTTTAGGTTGAATGTAGGTTTCAAGTGTAAATAAGTCATCGGAATCACAATCCACTGTAGGGTTATCTACCTCAGGAACTGGAACACCCTCTTTCTTTTAGCTTTGCATATATTTTTTAGGTACATTAATGTGACCAGAAACAAAGATTAACTAGAATAGGCATATCCATGCGTGAATTTACTTAACAGTTGCTCTCCCCAAACTAACTTAAAGTTTGTAAGCCTGAAATCAGAGGTAGGTTTGCTCTGAATATGTAAATTAGTCATAGTCATATTGAATGTCTATTGATTACTTTTTATTCATGATCCTACTGAAAGCCCAGTGGTAGGGAGGCTGAGGAGAGGGTGCTGTTTTGCTCTCGATCAGCCTTATACACGAACTGAGTGCATATCTAACCAAAAAAGAGAAATTATTTTACTGCTTTCAAGATCTAGTGCATTACCCGTTTGCTGACTAGGTACATGTTGTTGCTTTGTCTCTTTTTCCAGGATCAATTCCAGAGTATTAATTTTCAGTTTCTCAGTTCAAAAAGTAAAGAGTAGATTTTTTTGTTTGTTTGTTTGTTTGTTTTTGTATTTTTAACTAGCAAGGGAGAAACTCTTTCCATTTCATAATATTCCTCGTGTGCCAAAAGTGTAAAAGCCCTCTTAAGAAGGACCATTTTGGCCAGTGAGCAGCATTAAATAACTCTAACAAATGGCTAAGTTGTGTGCTGGTTAGTAGCCGGCCAACAGTAAATAGCTCTTTATCTGAGAACTGGGATATTGTACAGAACAAAGATGACGAGAGGAAAAATTCTACCCTGCTCACAGAAAGGCAATAGAAATAAGAAAAACTAAGCTTTGGAAATAAAAGCTTTGTGCTGTGGCAATTATGAAGTCTAGAGCCACTGAAATCAAAAGGAATCTAAACCATCCCTTGGGCTAAACGGCCTCTGCCATCTCTGCCGACAGCTCCAGAGCTACCTTCTCATCGCCTTGGCAAAAAAGAGGGTTGGTTCCGAGGATGAGAGGCTTCAGCACAGAATGATGTGGCCTCTGGAGCTGGAACAGAGCTGGGTGGCACTGGTGGACAGCCAAAATTTGAGTTATTAAAACATTTGGATGCTTTTGGTGCCATTTCATTCATTAAATGCCAGGACTCTGGGAGAAAAAATAAAAGGGGATGTGAGCGAAAGCTACTGGAGCTCAGGTTTACAAAGCCCCTATCGTTCCCAATTATGTTTGGCAAATGGCAGAATAAAATTAATGATGCCAAATTATCCTTCTATGTGGTATGTGATAGCTTAACTATTTTAGCTATTTCAGAGTTGTAAATGATGAAACTGATAGCACACTAATGTGATCCTTTCAGGCTTCTCGTTTATATTAATGAGTTTTAGTCATCTAAGGCAAACTGATAACGGCTGATTAATAGCTCCACAACTTTCAAACTGGCATCAAAGGCTGATCTCTCCCTTTTTTTCCTCTTTTTTTTTTTTTTTTAACTCCTTGATGGGTTATGAGTTAAGACAGTTAACAATTAACTCTAAGCTTAATTGAAATCCAGATGTTAAATTCTTGATGCAAGTTAATTTAATTCCAATGATGGCTGTAGCTGATTTCAGTCTGATTTTTTTTTTTTTAAAGTAGCTTTGAACTTGCAAAACAAGAGTGTGATTTATTTCACAATATTTTTTTTTGCAGTCTGTTGAAGAGGGCTTGTTAAACTAATATTGAACAAAGATAAATTATCATAGGAGCATCAAATAGCTACCAGCAAAACCAATTAAACCCCTTAGAAAATCCCAAAATTATCAAGAAAAGGCAAACTGCTTTTCTTAAGCTGTTTTTAATTTCCATATATTTATATGAAGAACAGCTCATTTTCTGGACAGTATGTAATGATAGAGACCAGACTAAGAGTTACAGGTATGTGAGAAGTTAAATAACCATTACTGCCGTAAGAAAACGAGTGGGAGGGTTTGGAAAGAAAATTATTGAGAGTGAAATAATAAGAGCAAAGTCAGTCTCTGAACAAGGTTGGGGATTTTCTACGCTGGCAGCTGCTCACAGGTGAAATCTTGGAAAGTTTGATCGTACGATATCCAGTCTCTGGGGTTTCTGTTGTTACGGTGAGTACAGGATTGGCCAAAACTGTTAGAACAGTCAGTGCAAATAAAACACATTAATACGGGTTATACTACACCAATCCCTACATTAGGCTTCAAAACATTCCACTTTTGAAACAGAGGTTTTCAAAAGCCAAGCAGACAACAACTGACTGGAGTGTTTGTGCAATTATTATTATTATTATTATTACAAATGCTCTGCATTTTTTCCTGGACTGTTTACTAAAAATTACATCCAGCAGCTGATGTTCCCACCCTGACGCTCAAATAACCCAGGTCAGCTCCTGCTTTTCAAACAACTGCCCTCATTGTTTTCCAGGAGGAATATAGCTATGGTTTTCTAAATAAGCTATTCCTCCAAATAAGGGAACCCGATACGCTGACAAATCCTGGCCTAGAGATCAGAAACACTGGTCACTAACCAGGATAATTTTCAAATATACAGGGATGTTGACACTTCCTCTTCGAGTCTGAGCTTTAAGGCTGCCCCACAAATAGCTTCATGCATTTGATGTGCACAATGATGGAAACTAAATTTGCAAAAAACCCAATCTCACCGGAGAAAGGAAGGAGGAAAAAATAGGGTATTGGTACATGTTTAGTCTTTACTTTAGATCAAGACATTTTACAGTCACTAGATTTTCCAAACAACATCTGCTAGAAAGATAAATCCATTGTAGTGGAAATGGAATGCATATTTTAAATTCAGACAGTTTTGTATTGTATTGTCAGTGATGTAGAGGAAAAATAAATGTGAAAGCCATTAAAAAACCTTGTGTAAAACCTGCATGTGTGCTAAAGAACGTTGTCCTTTAGAATTAGACCGCAAATCAGACTTTCTTGTTAGATTGACTGGTTTGGTTTTCATCTGAAGAGTTCTTTTCATCTTTAGAAACTCGAGTTTAAAGAAGAGCTTTAATATTCTGCATCAGAATTATACATGGGAACAACGAGCATCTGCTGCAGTTTGAGATTCCCTCCTCGCTTGTAAGAGGGCTCCAGTTCTGTGTGGGCTGAGGTTGGGGAGCTTCACGAGACGCATCTCCGGCCATAGCCATCATTAGGGCTGTTAGGACTTGGACTGCTCACTGCAGCAGCCCCACCAAACTTCTAGCTCAGCTTACAAAAACTGCACAAAACTTGTGCACTCACTAATTTACAGTTTTGAAGAGGCCAACCCAGGTTTTAGAGTATCCCTGAAGTAAAATTGGGCAGGTTTTTTTTGACCAGAAGCCGGGTTAGTTTCCTGGAAAATGGTAAGTGAATATCTGCCTGGCAGGAATAAGATAACTATGAAGTGATTTCTTAAATTCCCAGTCTTCTCCTCAGAACTCGCATAAGATGTGTATGCCAAAATTAATAATAAGAAATGAATAGATGATAGTATAAAATAGTTTTAATGCTTATGAAAGGAGCACTAATATAAGGAACTCTAATATGAATTACTGAAGCTTTTCAAATCCAGCTGACTTTAAAGGACCCTTCTAGCAGAAAATACTTTATATAATGTTTAGATATTGAAAGCAGTCCTGGAATATTAAGGAGTCTGCAGGAGCAAGGATTCTTCTTTCCTAGCACTTTCAATCTGCCAAAATCCTAACCTGGCTATCCAAAGTTAAGAGCCCGTTTTTAAAAACAGAACTTAATATACACCCTCCCCCCACTTTTGGGTAGGTTTGTTTTCTGGTATTTTTAACCTGTGGTGTTTCAGTTGTTCTTCTCATCTGTAAAGAATGGAAGGAAGGATGTTTTGTTGGCCTCTTTTTTTTTTTGTTTGTTTTTTGTTTTAAGGAACATTCTTCTGCTCGCTTAATACTAAAACTCTGTGAGATGTGCTTGAGAATCACAAAAAGTCTCTGATTTCCAGTAGAGTGGCAAGTATTGACAAAACTATTGTATTGGAGTCTTGACTTCATATTGAAGGCTGTTAAGAGCTTCTGCAGCCCTAATAATAATTTGGGTAGATCTTGCTTTTATTGAGTTTTATATGAGAAGGTAAGACACTATTTTTACAGTATCTGAACCAGGTTTCATCAAGAACATTTCATGATCACCTTCTGGATACGTTTTTCCTCTCTTTCTCTGCTGTGAGCTTTGTGCCAACCTCCGTAACCTCTTACGTAAGAAAACTAGCAAAATCCTTCACGTAAATTTAGCTTTCTTTCAACTGGGAGGAAGAGGAAATCAGCCCCATATGAAGAGCTACTTCTTCACAGTTGCCCGGAGATCTCATTCGGTAATTCCGTGGGTCGCAGAACACAGCAAAGAAACAGCATCGCGCAAGATTGAAGGTGCAGTTTTGTGTTACACCGAGTTCAGTGGAGGTTTCGGCCGCCAGTGAAAGGGGATCCTGTTCTCCCCGGCCCAGCCGTGTGCTCCCGCTGTTTGTGTTTGCTCTGGCAACCCTCTGACTGCGGGCAAGCTTGGATCCCTTCGCTGACTTAATGGAAAACTTGCTTTCAAAACTAAAAGCAATCCAATCCATTGGATTGGATCGGACTGGGGACCCGAGACCGAAAACTGCACAATCCTCTGCCAGATTGAGGGTGAGAATAGTTACCTTAGGGGAAAAAGAAAATAGGATTTCACCTTTCAACAGCAGCCAGCATAATGTAAAACCCTGACCTTAGGTTACAAACTCTGATTCCATCTAGTTTAAAAACACAGAATGCTTTGGATCTTTTTAAAACATCAGTTGGCACCTACAGGGTGAGAACCTGATTCTGTGTCACTGGATGGGAACTGCCCTGCGTGGTTATGGCACTGCATGGCAAAACCCTGACATGGGTGGAATTTGAATTGGCAAACGTAACATCTCTGGGATCACCAACTCACTCCTTGCCAATGCGTTACCTGCAGTACTGAGCATCTCTTCCATCATGGGTTATTTCCTAGAGGAAAAAGGAGATGATCACCAACTCACTCCTTGCTAATGCGTTACCTGCAGTACTGAGCATCTCTTCCATCATGGGTTATTTCCTAGAGAAAAAGGAGATGAGCATGAAACTGTTTATCTGCGGTGTAACCTGTTATCTGAGGGTGGGGAACAAGCCTTTAAACACCTTGAGTTGACTCAGACAAGCAGGAAGCAGTTTGCGACGGCCCAGGTTAGTGTTCTGGCTCAATGCTTCTCTTGTCAAGTTGGTGACTGACTTAACCAGCAGGAAACTACAATTTCCAGGATGAAAACAAATGCTTTATCCTCCCAGCTCCTGTGGACTAATCTAACCTTTCTGATTCATAATGCATGAAGTAGCTTTATGCAAGATCTCATCTCATCCTGATCCACTTTGTTTCCATTCGCTTTGATATAGATCAGGAGTAACGCCGTTTGAAGTCAAGGCATTTGTAGAGCATAATATTATCCTTTAGCTTTATTTGTGGAAGTAGTCCCTCCAGGTACCCTGATGGGATACGCACTGTGGAGCCAAACCTTAAGGCAGTGAAAATTATGGTTTGTTGGACCAAGTTGTATTTGTGGTGGGAACAGATACTGCAAAAATAGTATGTAGTAACAAACGTGTTATAGTACTTAAAACTGGGGACTGTCATAAATACTCTCTGTGTCACTCTCCTGCCCCTGGGCAGTGGAAAGTAGAATAAAGAAATTAATTTTCCGCATTGAGAAGAGCAATAGCCTTAGTAGGTCTATCACGGAGCCAGCCTGGTGGGGCTCCCCAGAGAAATTCTCATCTCTGGGAGGAGTAAAGCCGCACTTAGCAGACCTTTGTACGTTTTCAGGGGGACTGTTAGAGAAATTCACTCTGCTTTGTGCATTCGAGAGCTGGGGCTCTGCAGATCAATGTTCTTTATTACAGTAGCTAATAAAAAAGAGCTTTATCAGGTTACCTTGGCTTTGCGGCTGGTTCTTACATCTGTCTCCGTTAAGCATTTCCCCATTTACTTGCAAGGGCAGCCCCGTGCTCGGGCGGTGAGGGCAGCTGTGCGCGGCACCACAAGCGTAGAGGTATTGCACACACAGGAGTTTGCATTAAACAATCTGGCGAGAGATCACCAGTAAATTCCCTCCTCCTGGCTATTCAAATCAGGCTCCGCGTTTCCCGTGCCAGAGCACTCATTCGAACTGGCCTGAGCACGTACGTCATGATAAAAATTGTTTAAAAATGTCAAAATTATGCTGTCAAATATGAGCCGCCTGTCCGTGGGAATGTAGAAGTCTAGTTTGGGGTATAAAGTATGTCTTTGCTAAAATATTTTATGGACATGCTAAAAAACCTTGGTTTTACCTGCTTGCTTTTGTTCAGTTACAGAATTAGGGGATAAATATAATTAACTGCCTCTCATGGCTTCGTTATGTGCACAACCCCTTTTTTTTTTTTTTGAAGCCGCCTTTTAATGTTAGTATACATCATTATTAATACACAAGGAACAAATACAAATACGAAGGCTAAAGTCCAGGCTTTTTTTATGGCTATTGTGAATGGAGAGAAATCGGAGTCACAACAGCGTGAGGAAGAACAGAGTCTGCGCTTGGACTCTTGAAAGAAAATAGGAAATTCAGATGGATAATTCTTTTTGGTCCTTTGCACACACCATAAAATTGGGAGTATTGCTTATCAGTACTCAGTTCTACTGTAGTGCTCAGAAAATCTTATTTATTATTGTATATAACTGGTTTTCCATAGCATGACTATTTCCTAAGCCTTTTCCCTTTATAATTACAAGATTTCTTAATTTTCAGTTTTCAGGTCTGATCAATGAAAGGGATGGAAAGTGTAAAAGTTGTTTTCGTTTCTTTCAGTATAACCTCTGGCCAGAAATACATGATATTGCAAAACGGGAAGGTAAAAAATGAGAGAAATGTGCAAGCTATCGGTGTTCCGAGTGGAAGCCCTGCTCCCTGAAGGATAGAGCTATTTCATGTTCCCCTTTTCAAATGGAGCATTACAGCATATAATGCAGCAATTATTTTGTTGGGTAGGTGTTTCATTACCGACCTGGGCCTTGGAGGTGATGGGAGAAAATTTGTCTTGACCTTCCAGGGAAGCCATAAAAGAGAAATGATGTCTAAATAATAAATGTCTGGGAGAAATGTGAAATGCCTGACGGTGTTGCACTTAGCTTTTGTGACATCTGTGCATTGTAGTATAAAGAGCTGGTAGATGGATCATTTCAAAAGCAGGAATATTTTCCATTGTTCCTTTGCATTTTTGACCTTCCTTCTTCTCCTGGTTCGGTCCCTCTCAAATAGGGTTTAATTGTTTTTTCTGCAGGATGCGTGTTTTCCTGGTTTTCCCTGTTTTCCCTTAGGACTGGAGCAAACTACAAAAAGCAGATTTGGAAAATAAGAAACTTTGATTCTAAAGTGAGGTTGGTGGGATCAGGTTTTTATTTGCTATATTTTGCCGTACGTGTGGCATTTGGTAGCCCCACGAGAATGAACCTTGTCTTCTCCCTTTGATGACCCTATGACAGCGGGACGTTGGTAGCGTGGAGAGGACACTCGGGAGGAGTAGCTGCTGCGATGCATGGCCCTGCTTTGCCTCACTGCTCAGGGGTAGGAGTGCCTCTCCTCCTTCGTTCTGAGTGTTGTGGGGTATTTTTCTTCCTTTGTTTTCCAAATTTAGATGTAATAGTTTTCAGGACCAGCAGTTGAGGTTGTTGTCATTCCTAAGTTCCGAAACATATAATTCTGTAGTTGTGTTGTTTAGTCCCTTGTTGAATACTCATAACGTTTTCAGTGCTTCTGCCCTTCCCAGTTGCTCTGGGAAAGGCTGATTGCCTCTCTGATAAAAATTATTTTAATGGAAAAATAAATTGCCCTAGAATAAATAGTCCATTAAACGATCTCATTTTTAAATATTTCATTCTAAACAAGCATGAGCTTTGCCAGGTGTTGTTTTTCTTCTTATTTTATATTCCTCTAGATCTAATGGAGATGGAGATTCTCTTTTGCCAAGCAATTGTAGTGCCCCAAAGAACTGCTGATCTGGACGGATAAACGATCATTGAGTTGTATTAATGTTCCTAAACCCCCTTGTGTAAGATCGTCCATGGTGCCAGAGTGTAGGAGTAACTTCTGATGGTATCTGGCTCGAATAATGTGCCTCATTCACTATGAAGTTTTACATCCTCAACGATCTCAGATACCAATCAATGAGCTGGTTTTCTGTGGGTGCTTGACCGTCTTTGTTTTACTCCCAACTGAAGTTCTGTTCTTGGCTCAGATGCTTTGGGTAGAAGCAATCCGTTAGAGAAGTAAATGCCGAACAACTTACCCACTGCTTTGTTGTGTCCATACTTGTGTCAACCAAGTCTCTCAGACTCTGTAAGATTTGGAGTAATGTTTCTGGACACAAAAGGTTTGCAGTGATTAGAGGAGGCTCAAAGGAGAGGGTGTGGGCAGGTCTTCAATGCATAAAGCACAACTCAACAGCTGGGAACTTAAGACGGAGCATCCGAGGTGCGTTATCTGTGAGAGGTAGGAGCTCCCAGCTGCTGAGCCGCTCCCTCTTGCAATGATAAGAAATCACTGATAAGGAAATAAGCAAGATCTTGCCTCTTTTTGAAGTCAGTTTTTAGCTTTATGTTCCCTTTGGGAAAGAAAAATCTAATCTGATCCCTTGGTCTCAAAATGTTGCCTGTGCTAATTCTCACTTGGAGTCTAAGGAAGCACCAATGATGTTAAACACTGTCCAAAAGACTCCTTGACACAGGAGGTAGCCACTAGCCCTTTACACCGTGCTGCTTGTGTTTCTGAGGTTCCCCTCCTCCAAATGTCTTCCCCTCTGTTTTCAACCTCACTTTTCCATAGTTAGGAGTCTTCAGAGTGGATTCTCCCTCAGCACAGTTCCAAACCCGTTGTGTTTGTGCCGAGTGCCCTTTGTCTGAACCAACCTCAGGGACCTTCCCTAAGCCCTCTTTCCATCCTTCTGACTTGCTCAGATGCTGTTCTTCTTCCTTCTGCGCCCTCTTTCCTCTCTGAACTCTTTTCTACCTTCTCATAGCTCCTTTCCACATACTTGCCAATACTTGCCGCTTTATTTTTGTTCTTTTTCTCTTCCCTAATAAGGCCTTTTGCTAATCAGGAGCCCTTGGTAAATGTTTATGTGAAAAATGCCTGCTATGAAACAATTTCTGGTAGTTGCCATGTCCCTCTGGGCGTACGTGGACAGCGATGACGTGCTGCTGTGATTCCTGCTGTGGTTGGCACTGCCCAGCTTTGGACTCGGGTCCAATAGCGTGCTCTCTGAATCTCCTGATCTTTTTATTGAGGAAATGGTTATCTAAAGCAATGTAATCAGCATTGGTTTATTTGAGGCTTCGGATGACTCGGTGTAATACAGGTCTGGGGGGAGCGGGGGTGCGTTATATTATTTTTAATAACAGAAACTTGATGAGTTGAGAGGACACAAAGTATGATTTATCTCTGAGTAGTTGTTACTATTATAAACTTAGGAAAATACCCAAGGAGGGGCTGTAGCTTTAACTCATCTCAGCTGAGAGCTGGTTTTGATCATAGGGAAATGTGCCAGTTCCTCTCGGGGCTTCTGGAGAGCCTTGATACCGTTTTGGCATCACGATGACTAGATATAAGAAGGCTTAACAAGACTGTCAGTACCGTGTCAGATATATATGTACGTGTATGTATACATACAAAAAAGACTTTAAACTTTTCCTGTGATCCTTTATCTCACGACAGATGTATCTTGCTTTACTATGTCTCAGCGGATCAGTGTCACTGCTGGAACGTTTTCTCTGCTCTTACTGCCTATCAGTCCTTTAGTTTTGCCATAAAGAGGTGGTTTTAAAAAAAAAAACCAAAAATCTACCAATGTCTGTGTTTAGATTATGACAATTACGCATGTTTCCTGTTGGCAGGTAGTTGAGACAAGCAATAGCAAATTGGAAGCTGGAAGGAGGAATCATCGTTGCCCTTCAGGGCTGCAATGGCAGTAGGGATCATGGCAGCAGCATATTAAGCAGGGGCTTTGGTTGGTTGGTTTTTTTCTTTGATCGAATTGACAATACCATAGAATGGTTAGAGTTGGAAGGGACCTTAAAGACCCATCCAGTCCCACCCCCTGCCCTGGGCAGGGACACCTCCCACCAGACCAGGTTGCTCAAAGCCCCGTCCAGCCTGACCTTCAACACCTGCCGGGATGAAGCAGCCACAGTTTCTCTGGGCAACCTGGGCTAGGGTCTCACCACCCTCATAGTGAAAAATTTCTTCCTGAGATCTCACCTAAATCTACTCGCTTCCAGTTCGAAGCCATTCCCCCTCATCCTATTGCTCCACTCCCTGATAAAGAGTCCCTCCCTCCTCCATGTCAAGTGACTTCCCGTAACTCTTTGCACAAAGTTATGAGAAGGTTCAATCTGTTCATATGCGGACTTTATTAACAACAACAACAAATCCTTATACCCAAGCCATGTGTTTTCCTTCATTTCCTAAAATGTAAGTCTCCGTTTTATGAAGCTACTCACTACAGGGTTTATGTGATGCATGGACTGTGAACATTAAGATGGTTAAGATGTTACTCAAGTTCAATACTGATCTGTATAGAGCTTAGGAAGAAATAGTTAAACAGTCACTTCCCCCTGAATTGCAGATAGTAGGAAGAAATGCCAGATAGCTGTGAACATGCTCTCTCTGAAGCCCTTCAAGTAGTGGAAGTTAATATTGGGAGCCAGACAGTGAAATATACTGTAAATAGTTAAAAGGTGTCTCTATCTCATGATTAAAGAGTTGCCAAAGCTCAGCTGGGCTGACAGCCCTGTTGCACTGAACTCTCAAAAGAAAATGAAACTGTCTTGGTGTATTTTTCTAGTCCTTTTTGTCAAAATGCATTACTGCTAAGGTTTAATGTTAGAGAGCTGTCTTGTCTTTCGCGTCACTGCCAGTCATGGACTCTGGGGCTGAGCCTATTTCATTCTATTTAGGTGAGTGTCTTGGAGTGTACGGGAGTTGGAGTCTCTGTTTTGAATAAGAATTGCGGAGTTTCACCCAGGAAGAGAAAATGTATGGAGTCCGTCCATCCATCCATACCCGAGAGGGATGCAGGGAGCCAGTGGGGGCACAGACACAATTGTGGGAAGTGCAGATGAGACCACCCGGTCTCACCTCTGGGGTCTGGCTTCCTCACTAGTAAAGATTTTGGATTTGCATGAATTTCCCAAGTTCGTCTCAGAAATGCAGCAGTGATTGCAAAGCCCCCGTGTAATTCTGAGGAAAGAATTCTCCCTCTTGCCCCCTGCAGAGACCTTCAAGTGCTATCTTCACACAGATTCTGATCCAAGATTTTTTCCTAACAGATAAAAGTAAGTGCTGGTCACGTGCAGGGTTGCTCTTACGAGTTTGTCTCACCTGTAAGTCCAATCAGCACTATTCTGGATTAAAGCATCTGTTATGGATTAAGCTTTTTCATGCAGACAAACCCCCTGACTTTGGCTTCTGTTGTTACTGGTTTTTCTGGGCTTTCTGTGCATCTCTGGTTGTTGATGGTAAGTGCCCTCCGCAGCATATGGCTGCTGAAGCCTGGTGTCAGCACAAAAGCCACCCTGGAGGATAAGATAAAAAAGATTCTGTGTGGGCAACTACATAGGAGGAATCTTCAAAGGAGTGGTATGAAGAGCATCCCTTGAGACTTCACTCTCCTGATCAGCTAAACAAACATGGGACCAGTTAATCTTTCTGGCGCACTGGTGAGTTCACAGCGTCTTTCAGAAGTTTCTGGCTGAATGTAAGTAAGAATCCTTGAAAGAAGCCTTAGATGTGTCCCACCTCGTGTGCTTGCTGTTGTTAAAAGCTTTAGTCGGTGTTACAACAAAAAGTATTCCTGCCTCAGACGGGAAGCTCTCGGTAGCTGAAGCGTGGCTTCTGTTTATAGGAACCTGATGGCCTTGTAAGGGCCAGTTAGTCTCTGGGATGCCAGCCAAGAGAATTTCTGGATTTAGGTCATGTTGCCTATTACCATTCCAGCCCTTCTGTTGGGGCTGGTGCTTCCCCTTCAGAGGGGTTAATTTTGTCTCACTCTCTGAACACCAGGGAATAAAATTTAGCCTCTTTATTCTTTTGTTCCCCCTCCATTGCCCACGTTAATTTAATTTGACAGCCTGGAGAATAGGATTTGTCAAATACTGTAACCTTAAGCAACACAGATATTGAAAACTGTGCTTTAAATTTATCTAATCCAGATGTGAGAACCAATAAAATGTTCAGATGAAATGAAATGTCAGGCTTTGTGGGGAGAGAAAGGGAGAGATACTATTTGCCACTTCTTTTTCCACATGGCATGAAGCGCAGAGCCGGGTTCAATCAATTATGTTAGTCTCCAAGAATAGAAGTAGTTTCTGCCATTTCAGTGCTGGTAGCTAATAGTAAATATGATTGATGTCGCAGTGCTGAATCTCATGAGACTTGTTAAGTAAAAACAGTTTAGTGTTTGGGCAGTGAAAAGGCCAGTTTTGGTATTTACGGTTAAGTTGCCAAGATGATCTTCAGCTCAGAATAGTAATGTCTAATTAAGCAAATCCTGGAGTATCATGCATTAAATTGTTTGATGACCTCTGTCTTCCCAACAACACAAGGCAGCATTCAGAGAGAACATTTCTCTCTGGCAGTACTACCAAAAAGCCACCAACTGAATGATTTTTGGTCTGCAGGAATTAGCCAGTTGGAACCAGTCAAAGAACTCCAAAAGAGTGGGTAGAAGAAAGCTTGGAAGCTGTCGCTGTGTGTGCTACAAGGTCCAGTTTGGGAATTTCTGTCGTTCTACAAAATATATTCTTAAATACTCTATTTAAGCCATCTTCAATTTCTGCAATCTTTGTTCTTCTGTATGTAGGAGGAACCTGAAAGATGTATAATAATTACCTTAAATTAAATCTCTTCGCTCCCTCTGGTGCCCCTTTTTTTGCAGAAGGTAAAAAATACTGGGTACCACTGGGCAATATTTATCCAATGGTTCATTCCCCAAAAGTGTAATTTAGTTTTAGCTAAAAATGAGTATTCATCAAATTCAGAGCATAGGCATAATAGGTAGGATTAAAATTTGAAGAATTTAAAACATTTCCATTTTATATTTAAAAGGCAAAGATTTTAATGTCAATATGAACTGTCACTTTAAATTTGCCTGCATTTAATACAAAAGCTGAAGACATTTTCAATCAAAGCAAAACAATTTTTCACATTTTAAAAATAATTTGATAGTAAGTTGTATGTGTAGCTCAAACAGTAAGTAAATGCTGGTGTTGAGAACACAAACTTGATTTGCTTGTACCATGTTGTTGGGGTATGAGAAAATAAAGTTGGACTCCTCTTAGACTTATTTCCATTCTTTGCCATATGAATTAGGTGTCCAGAAATAGGTCAGAAATTAAACTGTATTTAATTGGAACTGTAATTAAACCACCATCCTCAATTCCGCTCTTGGAAAAAATACCTTTCATATTTTGAATAAAGTTTGATCTGAATTGAGACCATCTGTGGTTTTGATCACACAAAATCAAAATATGTATGATCAGATTTTTCCAAATCCAACCCAACTACTGGCATTGCCTGTCTATAAATGGTGATTTGCTTAAGTCAAAAGCTGTAGAATAAACCTCAGAGGCTTACTGGGAAAAAAAGTACAATGAGAAAATGCGAGTCTTAGAAAGTTTTCTTCTTCAGACACCAAATTAGAACAGCTGGGTGCCTAATGTCAGCACAATTAATAGAACTGACTGCTCAAGTTGGAGCCTTGGATGTTGTAAATTGAGTCATGTGAAGTTCATAGAATCGTAGACTGGTTTGGGTTGGAAGTCACCTTAAAGGTCATCCAGTTCCACCCCTCTGCCCTGGGCAGGGACACCTCCCACCAGACCAGGTTGCTCCAAGCCCCCTCCAACCTGGCCTTGAACCCCTCCAGGGATGGGGCCTCCACAGCTTCTCTGGGCAACCTGGGCCAGGCTCTCACCACCCTCACAGTAAAGAATTTCTTCCTGAAAGTTAGCGCATTAATTAACAGAGTGGGACACAGCAGACCTTGGCTGAGATTCTAATCTTTTTTTCAATGACTTTCTGCATTGTCTTAACACAGAATTACCTCTTATTCTATATCTGTAAGATAAGGCTACTACTACTTCTTACGTCTGAAGGGAGATTTTTATTTTATTTTAATTTTTTATGTTTGCGAGCCTAATGTGCTGTCGTTTGGAGAAAGCTTCTTCAGGCTGATGTAAAGGCAGAGCTTTTATCAAAGATAGTTGTTGGGTGTTGAGTTTGGGGCAAAGCCTGTGGTTTCTGCTGGAGTCTCCAGGTCTCCCCCCACTTCCCAGGCCATGCCTAAGGTACATGGTGAGGGGTCTGGAGAACAAGTCATACGAGGAGAGGCTGAGGGAACTGGGCATGTTTAGTTTGGAGAAGAGGAGGCTGAGGGGAGACCTCATTGCCTTCTACAGCTCCCTGAGAGGAGGTTGTAGAGAGGTGGGTGTTGGCCTCTTCTCCCAAGGGAATAATGACAGGACCAGAGGAAATGGTCTGAAGCTGGGACAGGGGAGGTTTCGATTAGATATTAGGAAGAATTACTGTACTGAGAGAGTGGTCAGGCACTGGAACAGCCTGCCCAGGGAGATGGTTGAGTCGCCATCCCTGGAGGTACTTAAAAAGCTTGTAGAAGTGGCACTTCAGGACATGCTCTCGTGGCCAAGATTGTGGGGGTCTTTTGTGTGTGTATGGTTGGGCTTGGTGATCTCAGAGGTCCTTTCCAACCATGAAGATTCTGTGATACGTGTTGTACGCAGCCAGCTTAGAAATTCAGGCTGATATTACTATTAAAAGGGCAAAATTTGAGCAGATAAAATTTGATAGCCCTGGATATTTTCTCAGAGAAGTATCCCGGTAGAAATGCCAGATCTGAGGGAGAGAATGCTCCCAAAGTTGGTCTGTTCAGAGCTTTGTAAGTGCTGCCACGGAGTAGTTTTTGCATCAATCACAGCTAATTTAGACGGAGGCAGCGCTGCCGAAAGATGTCAGTGGAGGCAGATCCACGTTGAAAAATTCCATGATTTTTAAACAATGCAGTATCTGTCTGGATTCTGGCTCTTTGAAACCTTGGTATAACCTAAGTAGTAGAAGTGGCATTTAAAAAACTCAGCCCGTTGAACTGATCATACGCTCTGGCCTCTTGGGTTTGTTTGATTCATTCATTAGCTGTGTAATCCATTCGTTTCTGCTGGGCTTCCATAAATCACGCGCTTGCCAGAGTGGAGAGAGTTATTTGAAAGGATGGAAGAACCATTAAGTAGAACTGAGAGTATGTGTAAAATGTTCACCCTACGTAGCTGGGGGGAGGCAGGGGGGGAATGAGCACAGGCCTCTCTACAGCCTGGAGCGGAAAGACCAGCAAAACCTCAGCCATTTCCCCCATTTTTGGTTAACTTAATAAACATGGTCCTGGGCTATTCCCAGCAGGGACACGCTGCAGCTTCCAAAGCTGGGGATTGCTTTCTTCTGTCATGCTCAGCCGTGGCTTTGTATGTTTTTCCTCCAAATTACAACATGGTTTTAATCTAAACAGACATTGGTTCTGTACGCCAAGCACATCAAATATATATTGCAAGGATAACAGAACGGAAGAAAGTAACACGGCTCAAGAAGTGACTGCGAGATGGTGCGGGGAAGAGGAGGGGGAGCTGGAGGAAAGGGCTGAGCAGGGGACGGACCCTCTAACTCAAAGCAACTTACGGAAAAAGCGGTCAATGAATAGGGGTATTGTGTGGAACTTTGTGAAGGAGATCCCCCAGGGAAAGGTTAGGTTCCAGGATAAATGAAATCTCCCCGCAAATGGTGTTCTTCCCTGTCCAGATACAGGCACGACCATTACCAAGTAAGAAACAGAATTGAGAATATTTATCACTTTTTTTCTAATTTACACCATTCTGCAAGTGTCTTATTTTTGCCTTGATGAGAAGGGCTTTGTCATCAGGAGAGTCTGCTTCTTTGGAAGGTATTTCTTCTAGGATCTCTCAAGAACTTCCTCCAACTAATTTATTCTTTTCTTTCAACTTTAAATATAAAAAGTTGGTGGAAGGTGTAGGATTTTCCCGCAGTCACTGCAAAACTATTGGATAGAGAACAGTCTCAACACTGTTTAAGTCTCCAGAGCTTGGTGTCTCTCCACCTTCTGGGGGTACCAGGTAACTTTGGGGAAGAGAATGTGAATGGAGAAGTGCTGGCTTTGGAAGCCTCGGCGTTATTTGTCTTGTGTGAGCTCGCAAATTAGCACAGATGGGGGATACATAAGTGCTTAAAAAGAAGGCTGTCGTGAAGAGGACGTGGGACTGAGGAGTCCCATGGGACGCCTCTTGCAACCTGCTCTGAGGCCAGAAAGCTGTATGAAGTCGTGGTGTCATTGCTGTGACCTAGTGATAAGCTCTGTTTCTTTGACAGCTGTGTTTGGGGTCGTTTGTTTAAGTGATTGGTGCTGTAACTAGAAAGTTACAGGACAATTTCAGTATCCACTATGAAAGAAGTTGGGTTCTTGAGGTTCTATCTATAGTGAGAAGTTTTAAAAACATGGAGTGTAGTCTAAGAATGCAGAAACCTGAAGGTTCCTGACTCTAAGTTAGAATAATATCCCAGGATTAATTTTTTTTTTCCAATTTATTTTTTGTTCACTGTTTCTCAACTCCTGAGTGCGACCAATATTTGCAGTAAATAAACATGTATTAGCCTGAGCGTGGTGCACGAGGCACGGGTTTTAGCTGTGTTTAGTTGAGCCTTGGTGTTTACATTGTCATCGTGCTTTGGGAACTCAAGCAAGCGCTGAGCAAAGCGCACTCCTGCCTTCTGGACTGCTTCAGGGTGTTCAAATCCTGCTTAGTTATCAAGCATAGAGATATGGTCATCTATGGTCAAAGGTATTAAACCAGAATTGTCTGCAGTTGTCACTAATATGGGGATATAGAAGGACTGTGATATTTATATTTGTAGAGAATTTTACTGAACTTTCTTGGAAAAAGACCTATTACAGAAGTAATCTTGCAGGGAAACAGGCGCCAAAAAAAAAAAGAGCTGTTCTGAGCGAGGGTGCAAAGGAAGCAAACTACGTGTAGAAGGTATAGAAGTTATTAAAAAAAAAAAAATAAAAATCAAGCTGAAACATGTTCTCTTTAGTAAATGGTCTCGCTCTCCAGCTGCTCCTTCTCCAGCCAGGCACGCAACGGTTTCCCTGCGCACTCCCCACGGCCTTGGCATCGCTTGGGCCCTCACGACCAACAACAACACCACGGCGCTGCTGGAACAGATGAAGCACGAGTTGAGTGGTGCCAACGCTTTATAACGTTACAGAGTTTTTACCCAAATAGCAGGATCCCGCACTAAACTGCTTTACGCTCCGTTCTTTTTACAAATCTACACCTCTGACTTCCAGTTTCTCTGTGGCTTTTCAGAGATGTTGCACGTTCTCGGCCTCGTGCTTTGATGTACTCTATTTTGACAGTTGCTTCAAAGCTTAAGTGGATTGGGCTCCAGAGGGTTGTAGATCCAGACTGCAATTTCAGACGGATGGGAACGAGGGAGGGAAGTCAAGTATCGGAACAGCGCCTGAACCCTGGGAAGCAAAACGGTACTCAGTAGCGGAGCCAATATTGATAATATACGAGCCGAGTGCTAGAAGCAGAATTACAGGACAGTTGGGACTAAGTTAACTTCTTTCTGACAATTTTCTCTCTGGCGCTCCCTGGGTTTGTTTTATAGAGCAATGGAAATGATCTAAACTCAAGACTAAGGGGAAAAATGTGGAATTTCAGACATCGTTCTCACACTGACTGTCCCCTCGTGGCCACAGGTAAAATGTTGTGTTTCCAATCTGTAAAACAGGTCAGACATTTACTTCCCCTCCTCAGAGAGATGGTGTGGGAATTAGTTTCCATTTACGAAGTATTTGAACGTGCTGTCATTCTTCATGGTTCAGAATGGACTTTAACCATAGAGATCTTTCTCTGTGGCTCGGAGAAGACCACACCTACCACATTGCTCTCAGCTTTATTTATTTGAGTTGCCAGAAAAAAAAGAAAAAGCTAACAAATTGACATGGGCTCAGAGGAGAGCAACCCAAACAACTCAGGGACTGGCTGGAGGGGTTAAATTAATAATGCAGGATTAAGAGAGATAAATATATGTAGTTTGGTGAAAGCTGTTCCCCTGGAGTTAATTATGCCATATTATTTTAAAGATGTAAATGTTGAAGGATTTGCTTAGCGTGCTCCGGAGAGGTACTTGGCAGAGAAAAGAGGAAGCAAAAAGGAACTTCAAGTTGAATACCAAGGGAAAAGAATTTCCTGACAGTGGATCTGTTGCTCTGTCAACCAGACTTGCAGGGAAGTGCTGAAAGCCCCACTGTTTGAAACATGAAAGTCTCCTAAAGTCCTGAACCTGAGATAAAGATGAAACCCAGCGAGTCTTGTGTGCTTCAATTACTGTAGTTTGAGAGACTCGGAGACCATTATTGATACAGCAGTGATGCCCAGGAGCTCCAGTCGGAGATTCACGCTGTTGAAACGCAGGAGCAAGTTTTCCCTATCTGTTATAAAATCTGGATCTAGATCCACTCAGAAGTTAGTCTGGAAGGGCCGCAGCCAGCACTGGTGTGGATGCTCTACCCCTTCCTCTTCCTCTTCCACAGAGGCACAAGGGCAGCCCACTGGCCAGACCAGTGTGTCCAGCACAGCAGAGCTGCCCTTGGTGTACCCCAGAGGGTGGTGGCAAACAGCTCCCACAGACTCATCCTCCCTGCATGTTTCCAGTTCACAAACACAAAAACACTGTCCCAGGCTTCCAAGGTCCTCCTGAGCTGGAATTGTAGGAACAACTGTGGGAAGGTTCAGAAATTACAGCAAAAACTGAAGCATGAAAACTCATGAAACAGTTTAACTTCCCAGTCCATCGTGAACATCGTTTCCCTTTCTTAGATGTGTTTATTTCTCTTGGATTCCAGGTGTTCCCGTGCTGCAGCATATACCAGAGCTGACCTAAATATTTGAGGAAGGATAGTACCGGTGCCCTGGAGTTTCCTTGCAGGCAAATTTATCCCGGTAGTCCTAGCAGGGTGTATTAACCCATGTTTAGTGCTGTGCTCTTGCAATTATTGTGCTTCCAGCGCTTAAGCTGACTTGTTTAGACTTATCACAAGCATCTCTGCAACGCTCAGCAGTCAGCTAAGCATTTTCCCTAGAAAACAGCATCAGCAAAAATCAGTATTTCTGGCGGTTAAAGAAGATGGAGACCTAAAATCAAAGCGCTCTGATTGTGCAGTTTATTTAGATCAGGCAAATCCCGAACTCTGGTCTGTAGAGTTAAGGATGAAGTCAACCTTGATCACAGCTTTTAACTTGCCAGGCACTGGGTTGGATCAGAGAACTAGATCAAATGTCCTTTGTAAACAAAACAGGGCATTTGAAACCACATGTGCGAAATTAGAGCTATGAAGCCTTAATCATATTGCACGGGAAATACTTAAGTTTTAGTCGTTTAGCTAGGAGCATTTAAATTTCTGGGAAAAAGGTCTAATGCCAGCACTTCAACGCAAAATCCTGTATTCTTTTTACATCTGTGATTATACACATGAGGTCTTGTAAATAATGCTTCTGCCAAGCTGTGTTGCCTGTGGATGAACCCTGCAGGATTTTATTCCCAACCTGTAATACAATGATAGTCCAGGAATGGAAGCCTGGTTCCATTCCCTTCCCCTGTGGCATTTCACTCCTTATCTCCACCTTTCTGCCATACCAAGCCTCAGCCCCTGAACGTCCTCGTGAAACTATATGTGAAAAAAGATGTGATCTGGAGCTGAGTGCAATTGCTTTACTCTTCTAAAAAATAAAAAAGCGTGCTATTTAAAAGCTTCCAGAACACTGTTGTCAGTATTCCGGTTAATTAACTGATTAACAATTTGGGAAGCTGTAGTATTTTTGGTTTTGTTGAACCCTTCGCTTTCAGACTCGCTGCTCACCAAGAGAAGGTCTGGCCCTGTGCACGTTAAAGCCGAGGTGACAATTCTATTCCCAGGACCAATTCTGGGAGTTGGGGCAGAGGAGCTGATTTCTCCGGGCTGTTTTAGCTTTCCTTATCCCTTCCCTGCCATCTGGCCATCGGAACGTGCTCTCTGCATCCCGTCACTAACACTCTTCCAAAGAGAAATGCTGTGATAATGAGTAGTAACTTGGCTGTCCCATTCATTAGATATATTGTGACTTAATGATAACATTAATTGAATTGGCTGAATAAGTGCTCTTTGGGCGGGATGCCAGCGTTTCTGGGAGTTTGTGTGTAACAGCCGCGCTGCTGAGGAAGTGAATGAGATATGAACCCGTCTTACAGTAGGCACCAATTTGGTGTCCGTTCCTGTGGTTCCCATCAGCTTACAGCCCTGGAGTGACGTGTATACAAATATATGGCTGGCTTTAGTTTGATGCTCGTGAGTGCTGGGGGGGGGGTTTGTCACAGTGATGATGATTGGAATTAGCACTTGGCAGATGGTATTCTCTGCCCTGGTGGCATGTTCACCATGAGCAACGCTCTTCCTTCTCGTTTGGCTCCTGATGGCTGTACGTTCCTGGCCTTGGCCCAGAGAGGTCAGCAGCTCTTTCCTCTACCTCTTTCTTTATCTTCTTCCTTCTTCAGGTCTCTGGCAAAAGGGAAATAAGGAGGCAGGATAACTTTCTTCTTGTCTTTCTGGGATTTCTAGCAGCAGGTTTGCCATTATTCTATTCCACACTAGTCCTGTGTCTTGTTCCCTGCTCTTCCTCAGAGCTTTTTTGGGCTCAGCCTTCCTCTGAGACTCCCACCGCATCGATAAAGGCAGGATAAACTACAATAGTGACTGTGCTGATGTTGGCATCGTTAAAGCTCGGGGATAACTCCTTCTGATCTAAACTGATGCATAGTGTATGTATGTTACCAAAACCTGAGTTCTTTCATTATTTAGTCATTATTTTCATTTAAGGACAGGTATATATAATATTATATATATATTTATATAATTCTTACTGCTTTAGTTGGTTAGATGGCCGTTGGCTTTAACTAAAAACCTTATATAAGTCAACAAGTGTGTGTGTGTGTAGCTAAAGAGCCCAGGGCGATCTTTAGGTATTCCGTTGTGTTCTGAACATGGATATTCTTTTTTCCCCTTTTTTTTTACCCACACCCACCCACTCCCCCCCCGCCCCCACCAAAGTTTGAGCTTCAGCAAGCTGCTTCTAACTACTAACATATGCCTGGGGGTGGGGAAAAAGATGCAGGAAGGAATACTTCAAGGAGTACAGTAGCATTTCTGCATTCAGTAAGTTAGTCATCAGCTACTTCAGTTGTAACGCAAAAAAAGAAAATGAATGATCTGTAAAGGAGCTGTAAATCTGCGAGAGCAATCTTAGGCTCTTCGGGTAGTGATTGCACAGAGGACCATAACTGTAGTTTTTACCTGGTGTTTTCATTAGAGGATCTCAAAGCACTTCAGCACTTTGAAGTAGGGAGATATTTATTGCCTCTACTTTACAAAAGAAAACATGAAGAGCCAGACAAAGCGAGATCTTGATTTTCTTGATTCATAACAGCCATTTACTGCTTTCAGCATGAGATGCTGCATAGAAGGAGTTTTGAAAATTCAGCAAGGAGCGATCGAGTGGGAGATGAAACCATATCTGAGGTGGAGGAGAAGACCAAGATCTCTTGCTTCTTGATACGTTCTTTGAAACCCAATATCATCTTAACTTTTGTCTTCAAAGTCAAACTCCTGTTTGTCCACCGTCTCTAACCAGGCCGGGCCTGTTCTCACTTGAACTTTTTGAAATCTCTCCATTGACCCTGCCCTGATGGTGATCCCAGTCAGATATTGGAGTTCTTGTTTTAATGCTTTGGTCTTTTACTGTACAAACCATGCCCTGGAGGCCATCTCACTGCCTCGTTTTTCCACCTCTACTTTTGAACCCTTGAGAACGTTCTTTCTATCTCTACCCCTCCCAAAATAAGTAC
>JAOXNO010000041.1:66102903-66117002 GCA_028565335.1 Limnodromus scolopaceus | reverse complement strand
AACTCTCTCAGCCTGTCCTCCCAGCAGAGGGGCTCCAGCCCTCCCAGCATCTCCATGGCCTCCTCTGGCCCTGCTCCGACAGGTCCATATCCTTCCTGTGCTGAAGCCCCAGAGCTGGACCCCCACTACAGGTGGGGTCTCCCCAGAGCAGAGGGTTAGAATCATCTCCCTCGCCCTGCTGGCCACACTTCTTTGGATGCAGCCCAGGATGCGGTTGGCTTTTTGTGCTGCCAGTGCACATTGCCAGCTCATGTTGAGCTTCTCAACATCTGCCTGGCTGAGGAGAGTCTGAAATGACTGCTCTCTCCTACAGTTTTTAGGCCAACACTAAGACCTTCAGAGTATCACTGACACAGTTTGGTGGTGGGGATGGAGCACACGTGGCAGCCAAACCTCTGGACTTGTCAGTAGAAGCGCTGGCTGGGCCAGCATGGGCACTGTGGCAATGAACATAGACTCTTCCATGCTTCCCACCTCTCTGTGAGCATTTCTGTAGGGAAGGAGAGAGGAAGGATCCTGAGCAGGCCAGGGCTGTGATGAACTGTGGCACTGGGAGATCCTTTGGACTTGCCAAATGCACGAGTCCAGCCATGATGGATTCATTAGAACAACCAAACACTTTGTATGGCTGCGGGACAGTAGTTTTCCTTTCTTAACTGGTAGGACAGCATTGCTGTGTGTGGGCAGCTGCTGGGTTCTGGTTTCCTTCCACCCTAGCAGTGGCTCTATTTCCTTTTTCCGGGAAGCACTGCCTATGAACTACCTTCTTTAACACATAAGAAAGCTCTTTTAGATGCTTCAAGATAAAAGGCATCTATAACACTGCTTCAGAATTAATGGTGTCACGCCAGCTCCATCAGAGAGTTTATGAGTCTTGGCTTCTCAGACTCTCATAAAATAGGTAATTTATCAGTTGTGCTAAATGAGAGAAATCACCCTCCAGGTGAAGTCAGGAGCAGGCACGCTTTGATTGCAGCAGGAGAGGAGGAGAACATCGTTAGATGAGCTGTCATTGTAACTAGGTCAGGGCTGTATTTTATTTTGGAGTGAAATTGTCTAAATATTGAAAAAGTGTTCTCTAATTATGAGCTTTAAAAATAATTAAGCATCAGCTGACCTTTTTGCATGTGTTGTGTTTTCCTTTTCTAAACAAACAGCGAATCCCTTGGCACGCTGGCACTATACTTAAGTCTAACTCGTCATCAGCCCCAGTGGCTCGATGGCTTTTGGATTGGAGCCCCCTTGCATTTGTCTTTCTTTAAGTGTGAACCAAGAAAGCTCAGGTCTGAGAAGGGCAAATTCTAGAAGTGTTAACGAGAGATGCGCACTGTCCCTAGAATCTTAAGATGTTTTAAAAACAAACACACACCACTCCCCCCCCTCCTCCCCCCCCAACAAAAACCAACCTGAGGAGTAAAAAGGAAGAAATGTCTTTATTTCTGGTTACAGGTGGGAAGTTTAGAGGCTTAAGCTCCCATGGTCCTTAGCAGAGTCAGGGAGAGAACCCAGACCTCCTGCAAAACCATTTCTCCCGGCCTGGTGTACCAAGCAACTTGCTAATTTGAGGGTAATGTTGTTGCAGTTCTCAGGCTATCTCGGCTGATGTAAGATTTTGGCTGCAATCAGGTGGATCATAATAATTTTTCTGGAACTATTTCCAGTTCTCTGTTTCTTTTCTTATAAACAACTTCTTGCACTTGGCAAATTCGATTTGTCCCAGAAAGCCAAAACTGTGGAGAAGTTTTCTACTAATTTCTAAAAGTAAGTCTTTTACTATTTTCTCTAAAAGCAGATGAGATAAATTGAAGGGATCTTACTTCATTTATGATTTTCAGTATTTCAGCAGTTTCTGTTATTTCTACAAGACGTGGTGGCAGTGTGAGGGTGTGGGTTTGTAGCAGCTTAAGCTGAACTTAATCGGGGTTGTTGCGGTCTCGCCCATCCCCTTTTGCCCCCAAAAGTGTTCCCACTGCCCCTTTTATGCCTGCGCTTGCATTGCTGTGTTTATACAGGGCTGATGCTGAGGGAAGGAGCTGATGTGACCAGAGCTAAGCCTACCGAGAGAGAAGGGATAACCAAAAAAAAAAAAACCCCAAAAGAAAGAGAGAGAGAGACATGCCTCTGTTTTCCGAAGCATCTTATGATACAACAGCACAAATGCCAATTCTGACAGAAGCAGAAGCCAAGAACACAAAGCTCAGGGTCACAGCAGAGAGGCAGGAATGCGGCTGCTCTAATATTGGAGGTAGTTCAGTGGGAGTTTAAAACAATGTGGGCGGTTTAATGGGAGCACGAAGCCTTTAGCTCATTTTTAATGCTCTAGGTCTCTCTGAGATGCTACCTCTTATCTGTCTCAGTCTGCATGGAATGGGTAATGTGGAGACAGAGGGGTGCAATCTGGCCCGAAGCACGTTATAAGGACCATCTTTCATCAGGTCAGCTCTTTAGAGAGGGCGAGAGGTGATGATTCAGTCTCCAGACAGAGGTAACAGGTTCGACAAGTGCCAGTCACTCACCTGCGGGGAGGTTGACACAGAGCCGTGATTTGAGTGTCCCACGCTGTTCGTGCCGCAGATCCAGAGCGAGCTGTGAGCACTGCTGAGGGGTAAAAACCTTGTTTTTACCAGCTCAAGTGTCCAGGACCTCATCTAAGACACAAACACAGGGGAAACATTGCTCTTTTCTTTTTTCAATGATTTTGTGCAAGTAATAGATAACTCTTTTGCATCTGGGGAATGAGAACAGTAGAGGCTACAAGAGCTGCAGGACTTTGATGTATTTGCTACTCTCAAAAGCTGTAGCTTTTGCCACCTGTTAGTGACACCATGGATTTTTAAACGCTATATAATATATCTCTTGCTGTGTGTACAGGGGGTTGGACTAGATGATCTCTTCCAAGCCAGTATCATTCTGTGATATGGCCAAAACTGAGAGGTTTGGGCTTGACTCCCACTGAGGTTTTCTCTGTGTGAACCAACTTTTTTGCTGTCTTCTGTTTTTTGGAAAAGTGCAGTTGCCAGATTTGATCCAAACATCTGCTTTTTTCTGCTGGCTTCGTATAGTTTCATGCTCCAGCAACACCACCAGGTACTGAAAAAGCTTTTCTATCTAGTCCTTGGCGAGGCGAGTGTTCTCTGTGACCTGCTGGTTTACTGGTCGAAATGGGATTACAGGGAGAAACTCAAAGAGGAGATGGCTAAAAAATGTCTTTCCTATACTCTGGAGAGAGTCTGATGGACACTGCAGTGACATTTCTCAAGGGGGGAGGAAGGAGATGGGTTGCTTACACCTGAGTGAGACACCCAGAAAATACAAATGGAGTAATAGTGCGGCTGGGCATCAGGATTCCTCCTGGCTTTACACAGCACAGAGATTTCCACATTAGTTGCTGTCAGCATGGAGACCCCTTGACATTATTAGGTCAAAGAAAGGTGCTAATCCATCACAGAAAATGGCTCAGCACTTGATTTATATTCATTTATCTTTGCTGTGCACAAATGCTTTGTTCCTTATCCTTCTTTGAATCGGGCCAGCCTAATATATTGGCATCTCAATCATCATTTGGCTCCTGCTGAGATGAAGAAGCGGTGGTGGGGCCTGCGGGGCCGTAACAGTAAATCAATGATTTATTAGTAAGAGTAAGGCAGGAAGGTGAAGAGGATCTGGAAGAAAGTAGGTACTTAGGAGACTGTAGCGTTTTTGTCTTCGTGTTTACTCGGCCCTGAAGAATGGTAAAACAGCAAGACCAAAACAAAACCAAGTATCTTCAGGTTTCAAAGCACAGTATTAAAAAATTGATTCTTTTATCTTTGTATCTGATTATGGTGATCTTGCAATTAGCCCGTGAAGGTACATGTGGAAAAGGAATGACTTTGTCCAGGCTGCTACAGTGGGTATCGGGTTCCATCGGGATTGGGAAGAGGAATGTCCAACTCTGCTGGATCACCCTTCGCTCGTTGTGATGTTTGCAGGGAAGGAGGTTGCGGGGTGAAAAATGGTGTTGGGGGTTAAAGGTTATAGAGCGTTATGAGTTTCTCAAGACCCTGAATGTTTTTAGGAAAAATAAAATATTTCCAGGATAAGAAAGCAGAAGTGGCTCTTACTTACTGGATTGTTTTCCAGCGCTCCTCCGTTCTTTCATGGATTCCTTCATCAGAGAATGTTTGGGGATTTTTAACTCTTCCCACCATCCTTCTCCCATCTGTCTATTTCCAGCCTCTGTGAGTCTCCTCTCTGCTCCTTTCCCTGCCCTGTTACACCCCTGTGGTATTTCTTTTTGGGGAAAAAGGTGGGTCTAAAGTAAAATTTCAACTCCAAATAAGTTTTGCACGAGGGTTTCAGATAGGAGTGATGTGTCCTGTCTCCTATCCCAAGCTTTACTCCTATCTGCATTTTGAAATTCCCTAAATGAAGCTGTAGTGCAGTCGCGTTTTAGCCTTTACCGGCTTGTCCTTGTTTTAACAGAACAGTCTCTTATTCAAACTGTTGCTTCAATAATTTGGTGAAAGGAATGGAGTTCCGTTTGAGGAAAAAGGTATTCTTAGATAGTTGAGCCTCCCCCAACCTGCATCTGCTGTGGTGCTGGCTTTTGCTTTCCTCCATGACAAATTTAAAATGCCTTCTAAGACTTTTTTTGTTTTTTCTTGGCAATAGTCAAAGCTATTAATGTTACTAGGATATAGCGGTTGCATACAAACAGCTGGATCCAAAAAGTGATTACTGATGTGGGATGGGATTATTTCTGTGGTACGGACCCAGGCTTTAAAGTACTTCCATGCTGTGCATCTCTGCCACGCAGCAGTGGGGATACTGCACGTTGCCATCGGAGAGAAAATCCCAACGTAGAGCAACATGGTCTGGGTTCAGCAGAGAACCAACAACACAAAAATATGAGTTTTATCTTATAGCCTAATGAATACAGAAGTTATATAGACAGAAGTAATGCTATGGTTGGTTTTTTTTAAAAAAAAGTTTTTCTAGCTGTTATTTTGTGAATGAAAGGATTTTACTCTCAGAGCCACTTTTCCATTATTTTCCAAAGAACTGTAGGAAGGATCCCTGTAATCTTAATCTTCACCACCAGTGTGTGAGATGCATTTATACCTTATATATGTTTTATATTTTATATTTTTATGCCTGCTTTTTTGTTCACAGTCAGCTTGTATTCTTCCTCAGATCATCTCCTCCAGTGAGTGGGTTGCCGGGTCCTGCTGTTTGAATAACCCCTGATTATGACTATGGGCAAGTTATTTTAGCACAGTGTAATTCAGGATTCGAATCATAGAATGGTTAGAGTTGGAAGGGACCTTAGAGATCATCCAGGTTCCAACCCCCTGCCATGGGCAGGGACACCTCCCACCAGACCAGGTTTCTCAAAGCCCCATCCAGCCTGGTCTTGAACACTTCCAAGGATGGGGTATCCACAGCTTCTCTGGGCAGCCTGTTCCAGTGTCTCACCACCCTCACTGTAAAGAATTTCTTTCTAGTATCTAACCTATATCTCCCCTCTTCTAATTTAAAACCGTTAGCCCTTGTCCTGTCACTGCGTTCCCTGATCAAGAGTCCTTCCACATCTCTCCTGTAGCCCCCTTCAGGTACTGGAAGCCTGTTATAAGGTCTCCCCGAAGCCTTCACTTCTCCAGGCTGAACAACCCCAGCTCTCTCAGCCTGTCTTTATAGAGAGGTGCTCCATCCCTCTGATCATCTTCATGGCCCTCCGCTGGACCTGTTCTAACAGGTCCACGTCCTTCCTGTGCTGAGGACTTCAAAGCTGGACACAAGCTTTTGAAAGGTACTTGATTACTTGAAAGATACTTGATTACTTGAAAGTTAGCTTCCTTCCTGATTTTGACAGGTATTTAGAAGGCCACACAGTTGCAGACAAGCAGGTGGGCACCCCACAGTTAGTGTCCGACACCCCAGGTCCTGCGGAATTTGCCAGCGGTGATGGGGACGGGCTGAGGTAAAGTGCAAGAAACGGCACTTTATTTTGCAGTTAGCAGCGAGGGTTCCATAGCATTTAAAGAAAATTATTTGGTTCTCCCTCTGGTCGAACTTGTGGGCACAAAATCAGGACATTATTTTTGCTTATTGTCTGTGAGAACAACCACTTCTGTATTTGGAGCTGTTGTGGCACAAGTGTGTTCCCTCTCTGACCTGCGCAGTATTATTCCTCCTGGGGACACTGGCAGTGTCCCTGTGTTTGTACCATATTGTAAAGCAATGAGAACCTGTCTTGCTTGAAAAAATACTCTCCTTTTTGCTTCCGCCATGAGGCATTTTTTTGCATTTTTTCATTATCTCACCTCTATAAATAATTATGTTCCAAGTGTCAAGAAAATAATTGCGTGCTATGAAATGGCGTAATTGACTCTCACGTGCAACAAAGCTCTCAGAAGGTTGCACACTGGCAAAATGAATTGGGTTGAGTGGTTGAATCCATTACAGATATGGTGCACGGTGTGATAAAGATATCAAAATGTATTTTCTCTGTTTAAAAAAAAAAAAATATGCAAGATTGACGTTCTAATTTTCATCCTCTACACAGATACCATGTTAAAAAAGTGAAACATGTGGAAGTGTTTGGAGATTCTTCAAAGAACCATGGCCATCCAGTCTCAGCACCGTAAACCTTGCTGCCTTTTATGCTTATGCAAAAAAAGATGCTGTTCTAGAATAAAAATATGGGCAACCTTTATTTTTCTTCTGAGCTATTTAGAGTTATAAAACAGTGCTGGGGATCCCTTAATCTGAGTGGGTTCCTGACTAAGTATTTAGATCTTATTGTAAATGTCTATAAATAATATAGTGGCAACAGCATTCTTTTGAAAACAAAATTCAAAGAGGTACTGTTTGAGAAGGGAATACTTGCTGAGGGCAGTTATATTTAGGGCTCTGATGGAAGTGTACAAGTTAGGCTTTTTATACAAACTATAAATGGCTACAACCAAGAGCCTTAGACTTTGAAATGCGTTTGGCTCTTAAGCAATGAGAGAGATAGGCCAGAGCCTTGTCCTGGAGTTGTTGGGGTGGGTTTTTTCTGCTAGTTTGACGAATATTGCCAAATTCTTACAGCGTCGTACCCCTAGAGGGTAACATTCAAAAATAGATATTGTATCTCCTCTTGTTTGTACCTTGTGTTGAGCCTTGACAGGCTGAATCCTGGAAAGAGCACGAGGGTGATGATGATGAGTAGATGATGGGGGGGGATAAGAAAGAAGAATGCGGATGTGGAAACAGAGAGTAAAATCGGTGCTAGAAGCCAGAGCAAGTGGCATACGTCATGGAAAAAATCCAGGCACGAATGTAGATGTTTTGAGATGGTCCTTCAGTACCACACGGAATGGGAGAAACCGGTCGAGATGTTGCAAAGATCGAGGGTGAAATTCAGCCTTTGGTGAATAAGTGGAATTCCTCAACTCCACTTCGGAGTCTTTAAACAAATGGCTCGTTGTTGAAAAGCTCTCCAGGAGGCTTTGATGTGAGGAACCAGCAAGTTGCAAAATGCTATCCTTAGTAAGAGAATGATTTGTTGTATTATGGGGGGGGGGAAGACCTGCCAAATGCTTCAAGTATTTGTTTCAGGAAAGAAAAATTAAAAGAGGAATAGCTTCTGTTCTGAGAGAGAATTGTTTCTGGTCTTTAGTGCTGTCAAAATACTCCTGGAGAGTAAAGCCTGTCTAAGGGCACGTGTCAAACACAAACCTTGTTATCTTTGTGGTGGAGGTTTGTGTTTATCCTGGTCCCAAAAACTTGCACTCCCTAAAGTGAATATTGGGTTCCAGACAGTTTTGGGGTAGGAATGACAGAGTTTGTGATTCAGGAGCTACTCACTCACGGCAGGGTTGGTGTGAGCAATTTACTGGAGCTACGCTGACAACCATATTGGAGATTAAACTCTAGGTATCAAATCTACAATATACTGTGATTTTTTTTTCTCGTGAGCTACTCATGATACACCTGCCCCCAGCTTTGTGTTGTCTGGCCGGTGACTCAGGACCTGAATCATCTCTGTCTGCAGGCGTGATCTGCCTGGGATCGTCCCAGTGAGGCTCCAGGCATTGCCCTCTTGAGGTCAGACTTTATGGCCCCAGGGCCGGGCCGTGCTTCACTTAGATAAAATTTCAATTTTATATTAAGTGACAGATGCGTATTTCACCCGGACAAAGTCACAACTGCACGGCTGGGCATCATAGGGGAGGTGTTACCGGAGCATAGCTCTTATGATGCTCTGATATTTTAAGTCATTAACTGATGTCACTCCAGTCTTGATGTTTATTATTAAGTCACCACAGTTTCTAAAATTTTACCTTAATGACATGTTAACTACAGCCGGGAGAGTCTAACTGGGGCAGATTTTATCTGCTCACCTGTGTAAGGAAGCCAATGGGTGGAGGTCATATAGAACAAGCTCTTTCAAAAGATTACTCTGGACCGTTTGAGAAGGGATTTCATGGGATTATTCTGGAGCACTTTCCTGGTCAGATTCTCCATCCAGACATTCCCTAAGAAAAGGAACTGGGAGTGACGGAGGATATAAATTTACTATCCTCTTTTTGTGTTTGGCAAGCGTACAGATCATGGGATGTATAAATAGAAGAATTGAACGCAAATAAAGAGAGGTCATTATGGGATGTACAAAGAGCTCAGTCAGACCACATCTGGAGAACTGGGCATGAGTCAAAGACCATATTTCAGGAAGGACAGTGAACAATAAGGACCGGATTAGAAGAGGGTATTGTAGAGGGTACGAGGGCTCTAGCTGGTGCCTGCAGTTGCTGCAGTCCTGCTGGTTACTCCAAATGAAGCTATTTTTACTGTAAAAGCACCTAAATTGGAGACTTCTAAAGAATTCCAGGGGAATGGAGAAAGTGATATAAACCTCTTCTCCCTAAGCTTTCTAATCCCCACAGTAATGCTGCTAAAGGACTCCGTGTTTCTGGAGTTGCTGTAGTTTACCTGTTGTATCTCTCTGTCTTTTTTTTAAATTAGGTTTGTTTTTTAGTTTTTATATTTTGTTTCTTGTATATATTTACAGTTTCTTCTTTATAGTTTCTTATAGTACTTTTGCTATGTTTGTCAGAATAACTGCCCCAATAGTGTATCCACATCAGAACCTCTATTACGTTTAAATCCATCTTGCGTTTCTTAACCCTCTCAGCTGGATAAAGCTTCTCTTCTTGTATCATAAGCTCCATTGAGGTGGAATTCTACGTTGTGACAATATTGTGTCCTTTCACCTCAGAAGTGGCTGTGTCTCAGAGAGCTTTGGGATTGCTGAAGGTAAAAAGGGCTATGAAAATGAAAGATGGACTGTGGCTAAGGGACAAAAAAATGTACTAGTGATACATATTGGAAATGGGGAGTCTGCTGAAATGCTGGGTAGCATGAAGGGGTAAGATGAGAATGAGAAATGAAGCAAGAACACTGCTGCTGTCATACCACCCTTAACAGGAATCAAGCAACATCCCCTTTTTCCGGATAAGTAAACTGGGGCACTGAGTCAACTGGTTGGGGTTTACACAAAGTTAATGCTAAGTTTTCTGCCTGTGGGACCACAGTCATTTTTTGGCACAGGATTCTGGCTTTGTATTTCTTTCACAGTGTTCATAATCTATTTATACCATGCCTCGTAAAACTTTCTCTCTGTTTTTTTCATTGATATTTATAGCCCAATATGGGGTTTTCTCTTTAATGCGTGTTACTGGCTCCTGAAAATAAGAGTCCTGGAAACGTAGGTGGTTTTATTTTATCTCTCAGACTAACGTTACAGTCTCGTGTGGGTCTGTGCCTGTCCTCAGACCCTGCATAGAAGATCCAATGCCTGGAAAACAGCATGTGCAAAATTGTAATGGATGGGGCCTAGTTTTAGGGATGTACTCGTTGAAATACTAGCACACACGCTCCTTCTCAAAAGTGGTTGTAGCTATAGTACTAGGAAGCATTTACAGTTTGTATTTACACATCATATTCTTAAGTCTTCTATTTTGACATATAAGATAGGTAGCGTAGTTCTACAAGCCTAGACTAAAGCCACACGGTCGTGCCATGTATCTCAAATCTCCTGATCCAGGTTGTGACAGCGATGGCTCCGTGTTGGCCACTTTCATACAGGTAAGGTCTGGTGGTCCAGGGATTCTGAACTGGGAGAGCTGGACTTTGCAAAGAGCTGGTTCTGATGCGTGAGCTTTTGGTAGTTGCTGCTTCTCCTTTGGTCTCTGTTTCTCCATCTAAGAAATGGAAACAAGGACAATCACCATCTCATAAAAGCGCTGATACCTTTTATCTTGCAAAGTACGCTGCTGCTGCTAAAGATAAAATTTGCTATGCTTTTTGGCAGTCATTAAAATCTAAGCCAAGGATATGTTCCCTTGAGTTGAAGTTCAATTAAGCGCTTGGGGCCAAGCCAGGTTAGTGGTTGTCCAGAAGACCACAGGGATATGGAAGTGGATTAATGACTCAATAAATACTGACTCGGTACTAAACCAAGGCCTTTCTCCTACATTTGTAGTCATTTGCGATCCTGTACTTTACAGCTGCATTCAACTGTCATAGTTCTTGTAGAAGAACTCTGTTGCTTTCACTGCTTTTGGACCACGAGGTGCTGCAGTCACCTGCGCCCCTAAAAAGGGGTAGTGGATTTTGAGAGTATTTTACAACTCCATTTTGGAGTATTTTGATACCCCAAAGTGTCCAGAAGCGTCCAATTAGGACAGCAGCTCAATGAGGAGATTCAGCTGAGCACTTGCAGAAGATGTTAAAGATCTCTCTCCTCTTGAAGCTCCTCCCTCTTCTGCTTTTCCTCCTGGTTTCAATTACAGAATTGCCGTTTAATGTGGATGCAGATACAAGCAACTGTGTTTGATTTTTCTTACTGCTGACAGAGACAAACTGAAAGAGATGCCTGCCTGCTTTATAGCAGAAGCCACAGTATTTTCCTATATGTTAGCAATTATATGCATTGTTTCCTGATCACAAGTCTTTTCTCACAATCTATAGCATGACTGTAGTTGATTATAGACCCTGATGTGTTTAGATTTGAGTCAGTTCTATCAGGAAGACTTTGGTTCCCGGTTGTGTTTTTTTTTTTTGGGGGGGGGAAGACTTTGTTTGTATTCTGTCCGAATGATTCTGTCTCACTTGAGAAAATAAAGGAGAGTTGAGCTTTTTCCTAGCGGTGGTAGTTCAGCAAGAGGAAAACAGAGCTCCAGGAATTGGCAGTAATTCTCAGTGGTGTCCTGTCCTCTGAACTGGTTGGCAAGAGGGAGCTGCAGGGCATTGTGTTGCTCGGTAGAATGGGAAACAAAGAACAAGGAGAGCCTTGAATGCTCCTTGCCATGAAGAATTACAGGACTTTGTGCAAGGTGACAGCCATCCCGATGTCCCGGCCAAATCCCGATGTGGGAACTGCAGTTGTAATTGGATGAGGTTTTTACCGGGTCCATTGACGTCGGTGGGATTTGGCCGCTCACTGCAGTGGAGTCAGGTCATCCCTATCTGCCTTCAGAATGTTGGCCTCCCAAATCACAGCTCCATTCAATGGGACCAGCTCTTGTTCTCACCTCCCACAATGTCTCTTATGGAATTTATCACAAGCCAAACATTGCAAAACTTCACTCGTGCAGGAGACCAAACCCAATTTTTCTTACTTCTACATTTCTGTAGCATGTTCACAGCAGTTCTGATTTCACATATATGTCTTCTTGTGGTATTAGGGGCTTTTAGAAACAATTTTTCTCTTATAAAGACGATCCTGAATTTTCTGAGGCTTTCCTTTGTGGTTGTTTTGGCCAAATAGACACTTGTTTCTTGTTGTTCTAATTTGTATTATGGTTGTGTTCAGTAACGATCGCCACTGGTTTAGGTGCGATGCAAACACAATGCACAGAGAGAATCCTTGCCCAGAAAACCTGTTTTTATTCTGGCTGAAGGGAGAAATCAATACGCATTGTATTGTCTCATAGACTTTACTAGGTTTATCCAAAAAAAAAAAAAAGGCATTTTTTCTGTGTCAGTAGTTTATAGTGTATGTCCCTATTCCTAATTATATTCCTGATTCTTTGCCTAACCTGTCATCAATAAAGGCAGTGCGTTTCTGAAATCAGGGAATTAGTATCCTGGGCAATATTTGTGAGGAATCCCAGACACAGAATTGGAGTGCTTTCCAGACAAGTCCCTTTGGCCTTTTGCCACTTGTGAGTGGCCCCATCATAACCTCCAGCCATCATGCAAGTGTTGGAAACTCATCCAATGGCTGATGAGTTTATCACTAGGAAGTTGTCTCCCGACGTGAAGGATTTAGATTAAAGTAGAGAAAGCACAGAGAAAAATCATTACAGTGAGGTGCAAATGAGGGCTGGTCCTTTTTCATCAATGTAACATGGGAACAGCATGAAGTGTGAAGCAAGAAAGCTGGAGAGGGACTTTGTTACAAGGGCATGTGGTGATAGGATGAGGGGTAATGGCTTCAAACTGGAAGAGGGGAGATTTAGGTGAGACATCGGGAAGGAATTCTTTCCTGTGAGGGTGGTGAAACCCTGGCCCAGGTTGCCCAGAGAAGCTGTGGATGCCCCACCTCTGGAGGGGTTCAAGGCCATGTTGGATGGGGCTTTGAGCAACCTGTTCTGGTGGGAGGTGTCCCTGCCCATGTCAAGGGGTTGAAACTGGATGATCTTTAAGCCCATCCCGACCCAAACCAATCTATAATTCTATGATACCATGGGTACTTCAAAACTTACTTGAAATAAGGTTTTTAAACATTCAAATCTTAAAAAAGAATTCAGGTAAAGGTCTGCATTTGCTTGTATTGTGATACCAAAAGAGCAGAACTTGATGCTGGCCTCTGAGTTGTCCCCTTCCCTGGAGATATTCAAGACCAGGCTGGATGGGGCTTTGAGCAACCTGGTCTGGTGGGAGGTGTCCCTGCCCATGGCAGGGGGTTGGAACTGGATGATCTTGAAGGTCCCTTCCAACCCAAACCTTTCTATAATTCTATGAATTATCATGAGACATTCAGGGTTCCTTGAAGAACTTGCCTTGCTTGAAGACTGGAGTGATTGCCCAGCTTGAGGAAAGCTCTGCACAGCCCTGCTGCTCCTGGGAGCAATCATGGCCTGGCCAAAGCTCTCAGCAGAGCTCCTGCACCTCTTACAGCAGAAAGATGTCCATGAGTGTGAACAGACTTTTCCCTGGACCTAGCTGAGGCCGTGAAAACATTTTCAGTCGCTATGAAAAAGCGTCAAGTTACAGACAACAATTTCAAAATCTTTCAGCAAGCAGAATAATTTGAGTTTAAGGAACTGCTTAACTGGAATTTCACCCAGTTGTGACTGCCTTTTAAGATCATTGGCAGCAAGTGCCCACAAACAGGTTTCACGTATTAACTGAGGTGGAATAAATATGCCTTTATTTCCAGCTGCTATTTCAAAGGCCATGGAAATATCAGAAGCAAATTGTTCTCCAGCCGTGCCTTAGCGGCAGCGCTACGAACCTGCTTTCAATTGGGCTGCTGCAGGGTGTTGCCTCACGCCATTCGAGAGGTGACTTCTTTGCTCCTCGTGCTCTTGAGGTCTGATCCAAGCCACGCTCAAATTAATAGGTTCTCGCTAACTTCACCTGGGCTTAGATCCCATACTTAAAACCCTGGTTAATTTAAAAAAAAAAAAAGAAAAATGGGGACCAGAATGCCAGGATACAGCCAGGGATGTTGTAGGAAACACAACGGAGCCCACATCAGAGAAAATATTGTAAGAACAGTGGTGTGCACGCCTGAATGGTTCGTTCCTGCACAGTAATTACGTGCTGTTTCACATTGTTGTTTTGTGGGGAAAACACATTCTTGAGCGTCAGGAAATAAATCGGCAGTTTTAACCTTCATTTCAAACAGAGAGAGTGTTTTGATGTGAATTGATTCACTTCAATTACAGTTTTGCTTATTTAGCTAGCCGTGATTAAAACCAGCCTTGCCACAAATATAAAAATACAGAAATGGGAATGCCAGATAGAAAATAGAAATTGCCCTTATGGTTTCACTGAATTTCACTGAATTTTTAGAGTTGGAAGGGACCATAGAGATCATCTAGTCCAACTCCCCTGCTGAA
>JAOXNO010000041.1:66073428-66099892 GCA_028565335.1 Limnodromus scolopaceus | reverse complement strand
CACAGTCGTCCCCCCCCCCCCGCCCCAGGTTTTGTTTTCAGAGTTGCAGAGGTTTGCAGCTCCCATTTACCTTAGATGGAGACTTTGAGGTTGATCTTCCACACCTCCGAAAATCAGGCCTTTCCAGCCAGCAATCTGCATACAGCTGTTCCAGACCAAGCTGCCTGTGCACGGCCGCCGTGTTGTATAAACAACATTAGAGACTTCGCTAAAGCTTTTCATGTAGTTTTATCTCAACTGCAATTTGTTTCTAGTTTTTCAAGGCTGTGGAAGCAGCCAGCCTCACCCCTTGGAGCCTGGTTTCACTGTTTCAGCCGTTCCAATGGTATTTAAGGCGCTGTTTGACTTTATTTGAACTCTTCAAAAGACCTCAAATGCCCCAAGAAGGGTACAAATGTGTTCAAATTCTCTGTCTCTCCTATCAGTAGAGATTTGCTTTTCGGCTCCTGTGACTTCAGGTGTAAGAGGACTGTTGTTTGCTCTCGTCCCCAGGTGTCCTGTCCCTGCCTGCCTACTTCAGCCCCTACAACGATGGCTCCGTGAGCAGCGATGGACGGGCTGATGCTTACGCCCAGCTGGAACTCCGAACTTTAGAGCAATCTCTGTTGGCAACTTGCGTTGGAAGCATCTCCGAACTGAGTAAGTTTTGGGTACAAGCGACGGTGGGGTTCTCTCAGGGAAGCAGGAGAGCCAGGCCCGTTGCCGTTGTTGACAGTTGTGTAAGATTTAATTGTCTCATGGTGCTGTTTATGAAATTCAGGTTGTTTCATTAGGCTACTTTATATTTAATTCCCCTTGGAGCTGTATAAGATGTGGCTTTTCTTGCCTTTTGGTAGTGGTGTTAGTGCCAACAGAAGGTGGATGCTTTGGCTTAGATGCCGCTGGAGATTTTCTCCTACTTTTGTGGAACACAGCGGTGGCACCTCCCTCAGATGGCAAAGAGGGTTCTCTTTGTTAGGGTTTGTGTGGTGGAAATGTCAAGGGTGCAGGATATTCAAGGAAAAGCTTTTTTGGTTACTTAAAAAACAAAAAGCGGCGAAAAAAAAATATCTGAGAGCACTTTGGTAACAAAAACGTGTTCAAACCCTTCTTTTTTAATGCTTTAAACCAAATTAAATGTTCCATTCCTAGACTACTCAAAAGCCCCTTTAAAATAAACAAAAATGATTTGTGTTTTCCCGGTCTACTTTTCCCTTGCAACATTTCTGCTGGCATGGCTTTCTTAGTCTCCACCATCTGAATTCTAATGAATGTCAGGGCCAGCGAGGAGTTTGTGGGTTTCACCATTTATTTTGCAACCTGCCTTAATTTGAGGTTTTCAAATTCCTTTAACACACCTCTATTTATCCTGGAACACAAGAGAACATTTGTAGCATGGGTCCAAGATTGAATACAGCTTCCTCTCTCTCTTCCCCCATCCCTGCTTTGGCCAACTTGGTCATTACATCTAGTGAATAGATCTCCTGATACAGTTGCCTACTATTTTTTTTTTTTAATAAAAAAAAAAAGTTGCTGCATGTTGCCAGAAAAATAAAGAGAGTGAGTGTGCAAAGGAGAAGGAACGTTATTCTGAGCTGAAAATTTGAATTCCAGATGCATTTCTGCTATAACTGCACAGACTTCTGTGTTAGTACCAATGCTGGAGGATTCATGATGCTCTCGTAAAACGTTGGGATCCTGGAGAGTCGGGAGCTACTGAAGTGGGAAGGCAGAGATGTTAGAAGGTTTTTCTGTTCTGAAGTGGGTCCTTAAATTGAATGTACCCCAAACGAGTGGCACAGCTTCACATTGCAAACTGAGATATTTTTAATCCTCTATCGATCTGGACCACTAATAATATTGTCATATTTAGACATAGAGTAGCTTTGTGGGGGATTCTCCCCCATTGGTTTAGCTGCAGGTTATTTGGCAAATTCAGTGTATTGCTGTTAGATATAAATGAACAAATAATAACTTCCTAAGAATTTCAGAGGGAGGTGCAGCAATTGATACGTGGCACGGCAAAGTTCAGGTCGCTTTCTCAGGAACCAGCTTTGTGATGGGGCGACTGTTTCAGTTCCATCCTTTCCCAGTATTGTAACTGTGGGACACAATAGAGTAGCATTTCCTCTTAGAGTTTTAGGGGATTGTAAAACATAAAGCAACAGAGGATTCTCCCAAGGAAAAAATAGATTCTAGCTATGTATAGTAATTCATAGTAATCGTTCAGCTTAAGTTGTCCCACTACTCAAAGAAGTAGGGTCTGAAATCTTTATGGCCAAGCTCTTGAGAGTTTGTAACGCACCACAATAAGAGAAGAGTAAACAGGGTGTGCCCAAAGCCAAGCTTATTACACAAAGACCAGGTTTATGTGCCTGAAGCGCTGCTGTCCTGGGGTCATTGCGCTGTCAACTTTTTAAAAATCTGCAGCCTTAAAATCCTTTCCGAGTAGGAACTGTGTAATGCTAGTCGCCGCCTTCCAGGCCCCCTCAAGTCCACCAGTGCCCTGACACAGAGGCAGGTTGGCTCCAGTTCAAAGACCAAGAGGACTGAGCCAGCCCAGAAAGCTCCCGGATTGACCTTCTTACAAGGCTCAGGGGCAAATTTCTGGCAAGTTGTGACAGTCGGTGTGATAAGGATTGGCTTTTTAATAGGAGAATCAGGTCTTGTTATCCTGGAGAAACCTGCAGCTAGAGAGAGAATGAGAGAAGCAGACCCCTAAGAGAAGGGATTTCTCTGTTGAACATAACCTCGTTAATTTGTCACAAGTGCCTGGGTGGGAGGGTAAAAGTCATAACCCAGTTGAAAGAAATGGGAACAATCTCCTAACATAAAATAGCAATGCTATAAAGTATTTGTACTGGTGTTACTGGCCTTGCCTTGTAAAATCTATGCTCCCAGCTTGGGCCGTGGACATTTTACAAAGGTATCAGTAGTTTTTGTAGGCAGGCAAGAAACTGATACACGTGATTGGAAAGAAGAGAAAACCAGCATTAAAACAGGGTAGAAAAATCACTGTAAAGCTGTGGTTCTGAATATATGGTGACTGAGAGAAGTTTCATTCTATATTTTCTAACTAAAACTTGTCATTGGAAAGAAAGTTAAATTTCCCATGCAACAACCTGCGAAGTGGCAGCTTGAGGAGACCTTATGCCTTTGCAGAGGAAAAAGAGTATGTGCACACAAAAGACATTTCTCTGAGCTGCGAGAGATTTTATTTAGTTCCAAAGGTGTACTCAAGAGGGCTGTGGATGAATAATAAAGAGATGCTTTTCCGTTCTTCCTCTTTGTGCAGGTGATTTGGTATCCCGAGCAATGCACCACATGCAGTGCCTGAACACCATCCGCCCAGGAATGAGCCCCATCCGGCAAACCCGGCAGCAGCAGCCCATCTCCTGGTCCCCCGATGCTCTCCACACCCTCTACTACTTCCTACGCTGCCCTCAGATGGAGTCCATGGAGAACCCCAACCTCGACCCTCCAAGAATGACCCTGAACAATGAACGGTACGTAGGGGTTGGCCAACTGTTAGTAGGCAGGGAGTTGGGCTGAGAAGGTCTCCTCTTGTAGAGTCTACTGCATGTGCGTGGGCAGCTCAGGCTGCTTTGTGGGATGCTACCTATCAGGCATCAGTTATTCCTGCAGTCACGCCAGGTTATGGTGTCAGCCCTGCCAAGTTTACGAAGCCTTGGAATTGGAACTGGAAAGTGAGCTGTTTTTTCATGCAATCTTTCCAAGCGAGGCATATACTCTGTGCTGCCAACAAGGCTTGTCTAGAGACGCTGCCAAAAGTACATGTGGTTGCCTAAAGCAGTAAAGACCATACCAAAGAAAATGTTACCTTCTGAATGGCGCCAATTAACAATTGTCATCGTTCTCAGGAAAAGCAATGTGGAGAGGTTCGAAGGGATTTATGAACATCCTTCTTAAGGATTACTTCAGTTGATGCTGTGTGTCTGGTATAGAAAGAAATTTATACAGGAAGCCAATAACTAAACAGAAAATGCAGTGGGTCTCCCTACCTTCTGCCAGCATCGTAACTGACTCTGAAAGTAGGCCCATTATTAGAGTGGGTCAGAAATTTTCCAGCGGGATGTTTTTTCTGTTAGAAACCTCCCTGGTTTCCTTCCTGCCCAGCTCCTTGGCCGCCTGCCTGACAGGCTGGTGGCAGCGGAGAGCTGAGGAGCCCTTGGAGCTCTGGCCACAAGTTGAGTTCCTTGACGGGTCAGGCAGCTCCTGCTCCTCAGCTCAAAGGCAGACCGATAGCTGCCCGCCTTCCACTTGCATCCTGCAGGGAGACTCTGGCCTTATGAGGTTTCCCCAGTTTGAAATGCATATCCAGTTGTGTAATTATTTCAGGATAAATGGGAAATTCTGGTTTCTGATGAACTCTATCTAGTATTTGTAATCGCTTGTTCTTTGGACATCGTTTAGCCTGCTGGACGTCAGATCAGCGGGAAAGTCAGGTCTTGTTATCCTGGAGAAAACTGCAGCTAGAGAGAGAACGAGAGATTCTCTCACTCTATCCTGGCCCTTCCCAAAAGCAGCCCGTGGTTGGGAAGTTTTGTAGTGCAGTGAGGTGTGGAAGCCTGGGGTGGAGGCCACATTCACAAACCAAAAAGAAAGCAAGGTGCTTGTTGGACAGGTGAGCAGGGAAAGGAGAACATCTCTGTAAATAGTGTGGTTTCTTCTTCCCATCTTGGCTTTACTGTACTGAGCCCCAGCTTCTAGAGTTGGTATGAAATCATGGTAACATACAAATAATCAATTCTTAAAATTCATTCTTAAAAAACCTACAAAAGTTAGCCCTGTCCCTCTTCTTCCGTTCTTCTGCATGTGTGGGGATTATGGTATTTTTTCCTCTGCTCCGTGCTTGGGTAGCCTGTTTTGGTTTTTTCTTTTTATTGAGACACTTCTTGATTGCTCTCTGAAGACCACACCGTCTTCAGCCTGCGCATTTCTGATGCTGCAGGTCAACCTTTGCTGGCTGATTTCAGCAGCCCTAAAGGCTTCTTATAGCTGCCTTCACCACCATGCGAGCTGTGGCTGATGGCAGGAGTGAGAGGACCTCTTGATAGATTGAACTGTCTCCTTCTAAAGCTCTGAATTTTCAGGCCAGGGTGCAGAAAAACATACTGGACAGAAGGCAGCCTCTACACTCTCAGTGCTGGTAAGTTACTTTAGGTTAAGGGAAACTTCACATTAGGAGAAATAGATAAAGTTGTCACTCCTAAGCTGCCTGTTCTGCCACAATATTTTGCGTGTGGCTGGTCTGTGTAGCTGCCTCCACCCATCACTTGTTTGCATTTTCTCTTGGTTCCTGAACCATCTTTCTGCACTTTACTGTAGTTTGTACTGAACAGACTCCTTTGGGGTCTCAGTAAAAAAGGTTGTCTTTCTGTTTGTCCGATCCTCCCCCAAAATCCTTTTGAAAAGAACAATCTGTGAGCAGAACTATAGCATCAGAGAGAGAGAACTGATGAACACGTGTGGAGAGAACCAAGAGGAATTAAGTGAAGTTGAACAAAACAGGAATAGGAAGAGGCACGGCTGCACAACTCGGAGCCTGATAGTAGCTCTGAGCTCACTAATCTTAATCAAATTCCCTACCCAGTGCAAGATGGTTTGTTTTGCATTTTGTGTTTGCACACTGTGCAAAAAACTGAGTTTTCATGGGGCCAGGTTCTGTAAAGTTGTACCACTAGTTCCCGCCCTCGTAGAGCTGAAGCTGCTAAAGAGCTTGTATCAGAAATGCAGATGAAGCTATTTTGTGTTGTGCTCTTTTCTGTACTCTCAGTGTAATGATGTTACCGCAGCTACTTGTTTTGTACACTGGGGATAATAAATGAGTTAGATCAGGAGGGCAGTTATCTCTCCAATTGCACCCAAACAATGCTCTTCACATGGTTCACTGGGGGGTTTTTGGAATGCAGGCTGCAACTCTATTCTGTTTTAAAATCCGCACTAGATCCTGTAACAGCTGGTGTAAGGGAAATTTCTGCCATTTTTTTCTGACCAGTACTTAACTGTAAAGGAAATTAAAGAGGATATATTAAATCGGAGCAAAAACTGACATTAGGGGGGAAAAAAACAGAACTGGAAGACTATCAGTTTAAACAACCGGCTATGAAACCTGGAAATAAAATTAATAGTGCCCAGTATACCAGAAATGAATGCCTAACCCTACCTTTCATTTGTTCCAAGATGTATTTGTGTGTGTCTTACTGCATTGACCTGGGCAGACATTGTTAAGCATAACCAGGGGGATAAATATTGCTAGGAGCATTTATTTCAGAGGAGATAGTTTACTCTTTCCTCGCTTAAGAGGAGAGATGGTCGAGCGTGTGCGATGCCAGACTCATGACGTGATCGATGAGGTCCCTGATTCACCTAATGTGACTTGGCAAAGCTGTGCAGCCCAGGTTTGGGCTCTGGAGAGGCAGATGGAGGACCTTTCTCTTCTGGCCTCCAAAATGAATGATTTGTGAATGTGGGTGACAGAATGTGAATGATTCAATAGATTGAAACTCTGGAAAGTTTGTGGGTTGGTTATACCTGGTTCTGATACTTAACGCCAGGTAAAGGCACTGAAGCAGAAGAAGGAGAGGAGGCAGAATTAGAGAGAAAGCACCCAGGTAGTGTAAGCAAAACGTCTGAAACATATAATCATAGAATTGTCTAGGTTGGGAGGGACCTTTATGATCATCTAGTCCAACCATCAACCTAACTCTGATAAAAGCCCTCTCAAAACCGTGTCACTAAGCTCTATGCCAACCCATCTTTTGAATACCTCCAGGGATGGTGCCTCAACCACTTCCCTGGGCAGCCCATTCCAAGGCTTAATAACCCTTTCAGTCTAAGAATTTTTCCTAATATCCAATCTGAACCTCCCCTGGCGCAACTAGAGCCCATTTCCTCTTGTCCTGTCACCTCTGACTTGGGAGAAGAGATCGAATCCCACCTCTCTACACCCTCCTTTCAGGGAGTTGGAGAGAGCGAGGAGGTCTCCCTTCAGCCTCCTTTTCTCCAGGCTGAACAACCCCAGCTCCCTCAGCCTCTCCTTATAAGACTTGTGCTCCAGACTCCTCACCAGCTTCGTTGCCCTTCTCTGGACCCGCTCCAGCCCCTCAATGTCTTTTTTGTGGTAGGGGGCCCAAAACTGGACACAGTACTTGAGGTGGGGCCTCACCAGTGCCCAGTACAGGGACACTCCTGGTACTCCACCGGCAAATGCAGCTGCTTCTGTATGACCAAGCCATGACCCACTTGGAACCCCAAAACGACCACATTTGCTGCACGGACAGTAAACCATCTGCTGTTTGGTGTCAAATAGGCCACCCGAGGAAGTGTTTTGCAAATACAGAGTGCCACTTGTGCAATACTTTGGCAAACAAATTAGCCCCTGAGGTGAGAACGAGCTGCTTCGCTCCGTACCCATACGCCTGCCTGCCCGGAAGGCTGAGAGCTCAGCTGTGGCATCAGAGAGCGCATCTGGCTTCAGTGCTGCAAGAAAACTGCCTCTGCTGGGCAATCAGATTTTCAGAGCTTCTTGGAGATCACAGCCTGCATTGTGTTGGAGGTCGGGCAGTGTGGTTTTAGCCCCCAAAGAGTGAGCAGACGCGTGGAACTCCCTCTCTCCTTGCTCTGTTTCTGCTCTGGGTTTTTTCCCGTCGGCTTATGTCAGGCTGGCTGAGCTCGGGAACGCTCTGTGGTGTGAGATCATGTCCCGGAATAACAGAGCGTGTTTGCCGGGATTGTTTGGGATACAGTGACTTGAGAAGGGCCATCCAAAGGTAAACAAAGATTCTTTCTCCCTTCTTCACTTTTTCCCAAGTGGAATATAAATCATTCGTCTTGTTTTTAATGGTGTGTCAAGGCGAGAATACTCTCTCTGAGATTCTTATCTTAGGGAGTATTTGTCTGCTCCCCATAGAGCACAAATCAAGGTCAATATTATAGTCTCATTTTACAGCTGGGTGGACTAGTCTACCCTTGGCCAGGACAGTGGTCTGGCCTCAAAGCTGGGAAAAGACACCACTGACTGCCCTCGTCCTATCTCTTTGGTTATCACGTGTGTACAGTGTTTGCTGTAGGAAAGTTAACATGATCTAATACCTAAGAATAGCCAAAAAAGTTGGATCCTGCTTCCTCGTGTGGCTGAGTGTCTGTGTGTCTTTGGTAGGCTGAGCTTCCTCCTTTTCCAGCTACCCTATTAAAAAAACCCTCTATAAATTACGTTTGCCTATTGTTGATCTTGTTGGCCTGTAGAACATTCTAAAAGTAATTCCAGGCTTGTCCATCAGAGCCCGCGGATCCAGCCGTGTCAGACCTTTCGGAGCTATCCATGTTGTGGACGTGCCAAGTTTTACACATTGTCTGAGTTTGCTGGGGCAGTATTTTATTCCAAATGTCGATGAGTATAAAACAATTTACATCAGCAGAAGCGCACAGACTGTACCCATCTGACTCTGCCGGTGAAAATCCAGTAAAAAGGCTCGTGAAATTCCAGAGCTGATGTAGGATTTGTTGGCTGCCAACAGTAAAATTTGGGGCTTGCCAATTTGTTGGAAATTCGCAGCTCTTCAGCTGGAAAAGCTGTGGACACTGCAAGAAGCTGACTGCAATCGTGTGGTGGGCCACCTCATAAGGAAAGAGAGAGCTTCATGCTGTTTTCCACATGCAGGCGTCTAGAAGGCTTCTCTCAGATTTGCTCCTTCTCCAGAGGAGTCAGTTTTGTGCTGTGATTGTAAACCTGGGCTCACTCAGTCTCCCCCGTGATGCATGAAATCCTTTGGAAAGGCTGCAGCTCCTTCTGCTTTCAGCTGGATGGTGGCTTTTATCTACAAGGTTCAAAATGGACCTAATATTTTTTTCTTCTTCTAATAGTTCTCCCATTACATCTGTCACCTCCCGTGACCCACGGCCCATGGATAAGTGTGCAAACTGTATTTTTCAATAGGGTCAAGGAAGAGAAATGGTCTAGTCCCTACCCTCCTGTGCCACATTAGCTGGACAGCAGGAAGGAGCTGAACTATCTACTTGGGGTTTCTCTCTGTGGAGTGTTTCCAGCAAAGCCTGCTCTGAAACATCATTTTTTGGGAAAGGATGAGAAATACATCATGTGCTGCTGGAAGAAAAGGTTGTAGCCCTTTCATGCTATTTTTGAGTGCTGTTTGCTCAAATGCTACATTCTTCCAGTATTTGAGCTATTGGTTCAAATCTTCATTAGCTAGAGCACTCGGTTATTAATTTTTTTCTTTTGTGGCATATAATCCAAATTTACTCTGGCTAGCATGGAAACCACAGATGGGTCTAAATCAATAGTTCCTGATACAGCATCAAAATCCTGTCCAAGCATCCCTTGATTCAATTGTGACCAAGTTTGCATCTTTACTCTTTGACTTAAATGCTCATGCTCAGACCAGACTGAGTAGAGCAGTGGCCTCATGACCTTCTTTTATCTTACATACTTTGTAAAATTCGCTCTGTCCTCAGATACCTGAGAGACGTGCCAGTGACTTCTACTGAGAGAGGAATCATCTCTGAGCAGTGTGTGCATCCGCTTCCCTACAGTGCTCCTTCCAGGAGCCTTCTGGCGTGGTTTCCCTATGGAGAGTCTTGCAGTGATTGATGCAGAGACCCCCGTGCTATGGCTGTTTCTAAATCCCCAGTGACCACCTGATGAAGATGAGCCTCCTCATCACATTATCTAAATTTCATGTTTGGAAAAAGCATTACTTTGATCTTACTTAGTGCTTTTTAACTTGATGATCTCTAGGGTGCATCGTTAGAAATAATTGGAGCCTCCAGCTCTTTCCCTCACGGTTAGCTGCTTCCTTCCCCTGTGTTCAAAAACACAAGCACAACTAAATCTTCATTCTGAAATTGCTGGAGATGGGAGTGATTTGGTCAAGTGGTCAAATTTATGCAACGATATCAATTTGGATTAAAGACAGTACTAAGATTGAGGTTATTAGTATGAATTGTTTCCAGAAAGTCTTGCTCTGTGTTCATGGGCATCCAACCAGCAGAAGAGGAAGGAGAACTGAGGCTAACCTGCGGAGCCTTCTGTTGAGGCCCGTGTTTGCTTGACCTGCATCCTCAGCATCACTGAGAAGTATCGCTGCTTTCAGAGCTGGTTAAGGCTCTTCAGAGCAAATCTTTTCTCCAGATGGATGTTTCCAGACTCTCACTGTTCTGTCATGAGGCTTTTTTCCTCTCTACTCTTTTTAACTGCAGGTTTATGGAATTTTATTAAGTGTGATAGCTACATCATTGTCTGTCTTTTAGATTTATCTGTGGCCTAGCCTTTCCTAATTCAAATTTAATATATTAATGTCTGAATTCTTTTATTTTACAGCCACATCCCATTGTTACCATGCTGCATTGGGAAAAGAACTTGATACACTTAGTTCAGTGAGCTGTGTCTTTGAAAAGGTCTGCAGTAAAATAAGTTCTGGGATCTCGTCTAAGAGATCTTAATATCTTTCTATTCTGTCTACAGCTGCCTCGCCAGTCAAGAATAGGTATATAGGAATAATAAAAGTAGACCCTAATTCATTTACTTGAGAAAGAATAATGCTGTAGTTGTACATTCATGTTTAACAGTACTTAAATCCATGGAGAGTATCCCTGAAGCCAGGGGGGTGATTATAGGAAGACGTATCAGTGAGCATATTCCAGTCCCACTCCCATGCAATAGCCCCATTGATTTGTATATATTTTTTTTCCTAAAGCTATTTTGATATAAATATACTGATTAAATACAGCGAAACAGAAGGAAGCTTTACATTGACCTGTGCCATTATGGCATTGCTTGTTCAGAGCGGACATAAAAATGTGTCCCTCTGTTTTAAAGAAGAAAAAGCTATTTGCTGTTGATGAAAGATTAGTTTGGCAGATTTATTAGAAGAATAAGAAGGCTATAAACATAAGATCAGCTTCCTTCACCAACACTAAGGAGAAGAAGCTGTTACCGTGTATTTTTGCCTGTTTCAGACTGTGACCGGTTAATGTCAGGCTTAATTGTGATTTTGAGATACTCGTTCACAAGGAAGATGGAGCGAATGGCCCTGTTTCAGAGGCCAATAAGCTACAATCAACATGTACCTATTGATTAAAATGAACCGTTCATCGGCAGTGCTGTTCCTGACCTTGGGCAGGATTATGTGTTTGAGCCCATACTAAATAGTTGTGATATATTGAGTATCTTCTGCAGTTTTGAGAGTTGAGAATGTATATTATTGAGTAGTCAGTAGCTTTATCACACTTAGGGTGAGCAACCTTCTACCTTCCTGCTCTTTATGGTGACATCTCAGCACATATGACAGGAGTAGCATCTAGCCAAAAAAACCCCCAGAAATGCTAAGAAACAGGGTGAGGTCCCTGCTAGTGGGGTTCCTTCCATATAGTGTTCCTGGTATCCTTACTGCTAGACTCAAGAGAAATCCAGGATGAAATGTTTATTTATTACTCCATGTCTGTGTGTGCGTGCATCCTCTGAGCCCCATAGCTTTGGGTATAGAAAGTGAATTAAAACCAAGTCACATTAAAGGTAACAGACAGTAGTTCTGTTTGGGTTCCTGGAAATAATCCTGCCTTTGCCTGGCATCATCTACTGAGGTATTTTTGAGTCTCGTATTTTTTTTTTAATTGTTCATTTCTTTATAGTTCAAAGATTGTGAAATTGGAATGTGAGGGGCGACCTTGGCAGTGGTGAGGGGAATTAATTGCAAACCCTGAGGATCGAATTCATCCGAGTGTAACTGCTGAAACTGGCAACGCAGACTGCTCTGAATTATATTCCTCCCCCCCCCCCCCATCTTTTATGTTGTTTGTATCAACAAACACTGCTCAATTATTTTTTAACTCCCTGTATCTCACACCTGGGACAGACTGGCCTTTCTCCCACGTTACTGGCTGTCAGCAATTTGTAGTTGTTGGGGCGGTTCCAAAGCAGCCTGTATCTTCTGATCTTTCTGTAGGGGAGCAGGGGTGCAGTACAAACAGAGGTTATTTAAATTCTCTGCGAAATTGGAAGGAGGGGAATCTCGCTGTACACGAGGTGGAGCAGCACAGAGCAGACTTCATGGAGAGTAGAGAGACCGCCTTCCTGTGCCCGCCTTGGCACGCGGGGAAAGCGTTATAGGTAAAAAAGAGCATACACAGTGAAACAAAAATTTGATGCTAATGGCTGTATGTGAAGCTATGGGCCAAAAAGTCAAGTTCTTAGGCTTTCTTGAAACCTTCCTGCTGCTTATACACTGGTATCCATGGACAGCGGTCTGAGAAGTCGTAGATGTTACAGACCAAAGCATGAAGGGGGACAGGTCACCTGAAAAACTACTAATTTTTGCCTGGTCCTGGGCTACCTGCTCTGGATGAAACCATCTCCAGGAGCATCACAGAATGGTATGGGGTTGGAAGGGACATCTGGAGATCATCTCCTCCAACCCCCTGCCACAGCAGGGTCACCCAGAGCAGGTCACACAGGAACGTGTCCAGGTGGGGTATGAATGTCTCCAGAGAAGGAGACTCCACCACCTCCCTGGGCAGCCTCTTCCAGGGCTCTGCCACCCTCAAAGTAAAGAAGTTCCTCCTCATGTTTAGATGGAACTTCTTATGGTCAAGTTTGTGCCCATTTCTTCTTGTCCTGTCACGGGGCACCACTGAAAATGGTCTGGCCCCATCCTCTTGACACCCATCCTTTAAGTAGCCTATTTATAGGTGTCCTCCAACCTCAGGTCTTTCTAATTACAGTGTTTGTCCCTTAAAGTTGTTTCACACGTGTCAGCCTGGTAACGTCCCTGTCATCGATAGGTATCAATACCTTGTGTCCTAGAACTGGCTGTTGAGGGAGCCAGCAGGCAACCGCTGGTCCTACCTAGAGAGAAGTAAGAAGGCATTTGACAGTCTTCATCTTGCCAGTTACAAAACATCCATTATAAAAACACTATTTTCTGCCTTCCCAGGCATTTTACAGTAGACCCCAGGGCTCACTGGAAATCCCCAGAAAGACAGTCTTCCACCTGAGCCATTTCTGGCAAATGTCCCTTATTTGTAAAAATGTTTGAAAACGAGATAGACGATCTTTGGCTCCCTTGTTTAGCGATGAAGAGATGACAGCCATTGTGTGTGTGTGTGTGCGCTACCACCCTGCAATTACTGTAACTACAGCTACAGTAATTACTGTAACTACTGTAAAGATGTCCACGTGAAGTTCTTGGCTTCTGCTCTTGAGTTTCCATCTGTTCAGATAAAAAAGAAGGTGCAAGAAAATGAGAGCTTGGCAGCTTCCGTGCCTGGATTCCCAGGGCTGGAACAAACAGCGATGGTGGGTGCCTGTAGGCACCCTGTGCTGTGAATTGTTTATTGTTTGCTGTTTGCTAGCATCAAAAAATGAAGGAAAAATAATGCAGGGAAACTTAAAACAAAGCTGTTACAGCGTGTGTTACTAAAAAGGCATTATAGAAATAAAGAAAGGGATAAGACGAGGTCTCCTGGTGTCTTTTGCCATGTTTTGGACAGTCAGTAGAGGACTGACTGAGAGTCTAAGTTTCTCTACTTGACTCTGGCTGCTTTGTTGTCATTTAATATCAGCCTGTCTCCGTTTTTCCTAGGCAGAGGTCCTTAAAGACAGTCTCACGATACCAATGTAGTGTTCATGTAAGTGATATAAGTAAAAAGCAGTAACTCTGTGGATGAAAGCTTCTGAGCGTATCGCAAAGAACGACGATGGTAACGAGCCAACAAAGTTTATTCTTTTTCAGTAATTGCTGCTTCCAATTGAAGTTAATATTATTTCCTATTGGACTAAATTGCGGACCTTCACTTGCAGAACTTGCCTGTTTCCTGAGGAAGGAGTTCGCTGGGGCTTTAACAAAGGCCACCCTAAATAAAGACACAATTCCGAGCTCTTGCTGTGCAGCAGCCAGGGCTGGACGGCTGCTGGGGGTTCGCTCTTATTGTTCTTGACATCTTTGTAACAGAGAGCTAGAAGAGTAAATGCTTCTGGGTATAATTTATGGCAATAGCAACAATCATTCTTTCTCTTTGACCTTGTGGAGATTAGAAACTAAGCTTTCCTTGGGGTGATCCTGGATTGGTCTCTGCTTTGTTTCCTTTTTGAAGGAGACCCTGGCACTTTGCGTTTCCTTCTCCTCCACCTACGAGTGCACGTACTGCCATGACCCGGTGGTCACTTGGGGACCTAAACTGAACTGTTTTCATCATGTGTTTTTACAGCAAATGCTGAACTGACTGTTTCCAAGAGCGTGTCTGCTCTGTAAGACAAGTCCCATTCAAATGAGGTACATGTCTGAGCTGATTCAGCTCTGGTTCCCGCATTCTTCTGGGGCTGAATACCCTTGTGGTGACCCAACACGTGCTGGTCCAATGTGTTTGCTTAGAGAGGGAAGAGAGCGAGCGGTGTTTTGCTCTTACAGCTTATCAGTGTAAATCTGGGGTGATGCTGCTGAAAAGGGGTAGTTTCAGGGTGGAGTCAAACTACTGGGAACGCCAGTGCCACTGAAGAGTCTGTATGTGAAGTTCTTCCTTCCATGGATTAGGAAGTGTATCATAATGGCTAGAAAAGAGAGAGGGGGAGACAGAAGCTCTAAGTTTTTATTCCTGGGCTTGCTGGAAAACTCTCTGCTCCTGTAAGGAACTCTCTTAGCCGTTCCTCATCTCTTTGTCTTCCTTCAGAACGGCAGAAGATCCTTCCAGAGAAACGTGAGGTCCTTCTGAGACAGGTGCTTCAGAAGGAAAGGATGAGTTGTCCATGACGCAGGATAATTAAGCTGGTTGAGAGGAATATAAACACATTAGCATGAAATTACAACAGGTCTAATATAACCTGCTCAGAACGTATCTTGGTGTAATTATATTGCTCCCAGCCTCCAGACTGTGTGATTACGAGGTGCCTCTGCAGCGCTGCGCCGTGCCAGGTCATCAGCGCTCCCTTCCCTGCTGGGGCTGCCAAGTTCTCCAGGAAAGATCTCTCTGAAGAGTTGATGCGTTAGAACATCACAGAAACATATGTTCCTTAAATGACTTTCCAGCTGGGCATCCCATTCTTCCTTATACGAGTTACCAGAGTTTAATTAACTCACTTTGGAACCTCTTTTGGTCTGCTAAACTCTCGGTGTTGAGACACTCAATAAGATTAAGGGTAAGTGGCCAAAGTAACTTAACCTGACTCTGCGTGTAGATTATTCACATAGTCAGGGCTCAGAGGTACCTGCCATGAAGAAAGGCAAATAAAGACTAGTTTATTTCTCAAAGAATTTAGAATCTTCACTTTTCCTTGAGGTAAAAACTCCGGGAAGAGAGATACCCCGTTCCCATGTTTCCCATATTCATTTTAATGATTACTCTTCCTTTGTGTTTGGAGTGCAGAGCTCTGGGTGTTGATGGAAAGGTTTATTCAAGCAACAGGTAATGAAGAGTAGAGCAGATTAAGACTTTTTTAATGCTGTTTTTTTCTCAACGAGCTGAAAAAAGTAATTGCGCGCATTGTGCTTGGTGTTAGAATTGGTGCGTGTTTAACTTTGTCATGTTTGATGTCGTTCATCGATGCTTCTGTGGTTTTAGATCCGCTTTTAATGGCGGTTAATTTTAACGGCAGTTAAAAGAAAGAAAAAAAAATCCTTATAGTTTGGTATTAGAAACAAAAATTATCATTCTGTCATGCTGGTCATCAGCCGCGTGGGCAGCTGGAGCCTGATGTTCCTCCATGTTCCTGTGGTAACACCATGCTGCACCCTTGGTGATGGTCAAAGGGAAGCAGGTTGGACCTGCTGCAAGAACAGGTTTTAGCTGTGTGTAAAAAGACTCCGTTCTCTTACCCCCCAGTAGAATGTTTATCTCATCTATTAATGTAAGTCTATTTAAGTGTGCCTTTTTAGAGAGAGAGAGAGATGGGGTAAGAGATAACCTTGATATGGAGGGTTGTGTGACAGCTGGGGTTTTAATCTGCCTCCTCGCCTGTGCTGCAGATGTCCTGGCTATAAACAAACGTCTTACTCATTTGCAAACTCAGCATAAAATCTGCAACTCCTGTGGTTCAGGGCAGCGAGATAGAAAACTTTTGACAAGTTGCTTTGTAGGGAAGTGTTGCTCGTGCCGCTGTGCGTGCTGCTGGCCTCCTCTTTGTGCTCGCGGTGGTGGCAACTGCCATGTGGAGGTTTGAAGGCGTCTTGACATCTCTCATTTGCAAGGTTGGAGTTTCATGACGATTCTCCCTATTTCTGATGTAGAAGTACGTCTGTTTTGAGGAATGATTGACATAACCTGCCAGCTTCTGCAATGCTGATATGGACAACATTGTCCTTCTGGAGAAGCTGGGAGAGCTGTTAGGTGAGTTTTATGCACTGACAGTATTTGAAAGATTTGAGACCAGACGCCATCTAGAGCACTGTGTCCAGTTCTGGGCCCCCCGGTTCAAGAATGACAGGGAACTACTGGAGAGGGTACAGCAGAGGGCTACAAAGATGATGACATCTCCCTGATGAGGAAAGGCTGAGGGACTTGGGTCTTTTTAGTCTGGAGAAGAGAAGGCTGAGGGGGGATCTGATCAACGCCTGTAAATACTCAAAGGGAAGGTGTCAGGAAGATGGGGCCAGTCTTTTTTCAGTGGTGCCCAGGGACAGGACAAGAGGAAATGGGCACAAACTTGAACATAAGAAGTGCCATCTAAACACGAGGAGAAATTTCTTTCCTTTGAGGGTGGCAGAGCCCTGGAACAGGTTGCCCAGAGAGGTGGTGGAGTCTGGAGACATTCAAAAACCCCACCTGGACACATTCCTGTGTGACCTGCTCTGGCAGGGGGTTGGACTAGATGATCTCCAGAGGTCCCTTCCAACCCCATGTGATTTTGTGACCATAAAAATCACAGTGATAGAAGCACAAAAAGAGTTTGAAACTGGGAGATTTCACAATATGAAACACAAAGTGGAAGCATTGAGGGGATTTCTGGTAGAAATTTCCAGTCCTTCTTCCACAGAATGAATGACTTTATCGCAGTGTTTATTTTCTCTAAATTCAGGACACATCTGTTTATATTTCTCATATTTATACACTTACATGGCATTATTTATTTAATTATCTAAGGCAAAATGCAAATATGACTGATTATGCTTTCCAGTGAAAAACAGAAACACGTTCATTCACCACTGGTACCAAATATCTTTGGATGAAACAGAGCTCTCTCTTCGTTTCTGCACAGCAACCCTTCGATATTTTAAGACAAGAACTGAGGAACAAAGCAGAAGCTCCTTGAAGATGTAGGTGAAAGATGTTCATCGAGCAGCTTGCCATTAGGACAGGGTGATGTTCTCTTGCCAAAGAGTAATTAAAAAAATGCCACGCTGGGTCTATTTCATCCAGCAGTGATGTGGCTCCTCCTTCTAATCTTTCATTAATCACAGATCTTACGTGTCTTACCTGGCACTGACTTAGAGAGAAGTCTCCTGCCTTTTCGTTCGTAAATGCTAGGACCTGTGGGATTGATTGCCTTTTATTCAAGAAAACAGACTCTTAAACGTTGGCTGTTTTGTGAGACCTTCTGTGGTTGTCATACGTCAGCCAGAGCCCAGATTGTGTAATTGCACTAGGGGGTGGAGTGGGTACCTGACTTGAGTGCACGTTACATGATTGTACCTACGAGAGCTCCAAAATCAGTTCTTTTCATCCGCATGTATTGGTGTGTTCCTCATGCCTTCACGCTAAATTAGTTTCTGGAACTTCTCAGGTTCCAGGAATGTGAAAAGCCAAAAGATTACTTCGATTTTCAGTAAGAAAACTCTGACGTCAGCATCAGGTGAGACTGGTGTTCCAAGGAGGCCACGCTCACGGCAATGTGACATGGCACAGAAGTGTGACATCAGTCAAGCCATTAGAAAAATAGAAGTTTCATCAACTTTTTCTGAGTCCTGAAAATGCAAGAGTCATCTTTTGACCTTGAAACGTTTAGCCTCTGGAAACCATTATTTTTTGTTTGGAAAATTTTTCTTATGAGATATTAATTAGGTTTTGGCTTGTGCTGTAAGGTGCGTGGGACACCTTTCCTTATTTGTTGTGAGAACCCTTTGCTTTGCAGAGGACTGTCTTTGTTTAGCTGAACAAACTTTTTGCTGTTATGATTAATCAAACAGTTATCCGTATTCCAGAACTGCACAAAAATATTTCTCTTTCTGGCTCTTTGCTCACACAGTTGTAGCTCGGGAGCTTCAGGCAGTTTTCGTCAGCGTGGCAACGCTCTGCCGTCGGGATTTTACAGCCGGGCCCTGAAAATTAGTTGTGTGATTGAATCTGGCAGATTGGTTTTGGCTCGAGAATCAGCATATGTTTTTAACATATGCACGTTGGCAAATCAGGTTGAAGTCGTAACTAAAAGGCCTGTTATCTCAATCCTACTAGTGCTTTTGGGAATTAAGGATAATGGGCAAAAAAAAATGATGGAGGAGGAGTCTTGGCATTGGATATTGAAGAACCATGGTGACCCCAGATAAATCTGCTTGCAGATAGAAACGTTTTCTTAAGTTTGCTAGAATGAACCATAGGAGTCACCTCTTGGATTTTCTGCCCACAGGATCAGTGCTAATCCCAGAAGAGCAGAGAGCCCGTCCTGGCTCCCTGCCCGTCTTCATCTCTGCCTGTCACACAGCGTGCTGTTACGGGCTCCTTTCTTTAGTGCATGCAGGTTGCCCAGGGAAGTCGTGGCTGCCCCATCCCTGGAGGTGTTAAAGGCCAGGCCAGATGGGGCTTTGAGCAACCTGGTCTGGTGGAAGCTGTCCCTGCCCATGGCAGGGGGGTTGGAACTGGATGATCTTTAATGTCCCTTCCAACCCAAACCATTCTATGATTCTATGTCCTGCTCCAAAGTCATAGAATCACAGACTGGTCCGGGTAAGAAAGGACCTCCCTGACGCAACCTGAGGCCAGTTCCTCTCATCTGACCACTTGTTCCTTGGGAGAAGAGACCGACTCCCCCTGGCTACAGCCTCCTTTCAGGGAGTTGTAGAGAGCGAGAAGGTCTCTCCTCAGCCTGCTTTTCTCCAGGCTGAACAACCATAGTTCCCTCAGCCATTCCCCATAAGACTTGTTCTCCAGACCCCTCACCAGCAAACCATTCTATGATTCTATGTCCTGCTCCAAAGTCATAGAATCACAGACTGGTCCGGGTAAGAAAGGACCTCCCTGACGCAACCTGAGGCCAGTTCCTCTCATCTGACCACTTGTTCCTTGGGAGAAGAGACCGACTCCCCCTGGCTACAGCCTCCTTTCAGGGAGTTGTAGAGAGCGAGAAGGTCTCTCCTCAGCCTGCTTTTCTCCAGGCTGAACAACCATAGTTCCCTCAGCCATTCCCCATAAGACTTGTTCTCCAGACCCCTCACCAGCTTCATTGCCCTTCTCTGGACCCACTCCAGCACCTCAGTGTCTGTCTTGTTGTGGGGGGCCCAGAACTGGACACAGTGGGCAGAGCCTCTGCTCTGTGGTGGGAAGAGCCTGAGTCTCAGTGGTGATACAAGGATGCTTGTGGCAGAGACAGGATTTGAGAGCCAGGTCCTTCAGAGGAGATCTGTAGGATTGACCTCTGCAAATCTGGTGGTACAAGCTAACAGACACAGGTCACTGGCAGGAGAAGTTTTCTTGTCTCGTTCAGCAGATGTAATGGCAAAGTCAGTCCTCATGGTTCCATCTCATCTTGCAAGTGATTTAAACATCCAGCTGTGTATTAATTGAGGTCAGGAGGTTAGGCCCAGAGTCACGCGAGAACAGCTTATCTCCCAGATTGTCTGCAGTAGTTTTCAGCTTCTGGAGAGTTTTTGGAGGTTGAGGAGCACGATCTCGGTGGTTTCCCTTCCTCAGCGTTCCCTCTGTTGAGGTGGGTGCTTGCAGTGCCTGGGGGAGGCAGATGGAAGTCACTCACATCCTTGACCACAGAACTGGGACCATATTGTTGTACTTAAAACTATCGTGTATATCTATCTGACTCTTATCATCAACTATATGCAATTTAAGTTGGTTTTAATTATTTTCTGTCTGTCTAGAAACCAAGAGTTCCTTCTGCCACAGCTTACAGATGTTGCAAATGTGTTTCTAATGAGACACATGGCACATTCCAGAGTGTCCAGAGTCCAAGCACAAGTACTTGTTTTCAGCCTGAAAATGGAATCTTTTCCCTGATGTTAAAGCAAAATTTGTAAAATGTGATTACAATAAATAAACCACAGACTTGAGGATCTTTTTTAAGATACATAGTGAGTTCCTAATAATTACTTCATGATTTTTTTAGTGACCTTGAATTTAATTTTTACTTTGATTTGCAGTTAAAATGAATTAAAACCTGTCTGATGCTGCACTGTATTTCTAAGTGTGGTTTGCAGGAAAGGGTGGAAAAAGTGGTATTTCTGTCTGTGGTCACTGGGATTGCTAAGAAAGATCAGAGCTGCCAGTTCTAGATTTGAACTATTCTTGTTCCATTTTATATTCTCTAAGCAGAGGAAACCGTGAAGGCAGAGGCAGTGGAGAAAGAATCCCAATAAATATAATATTATCCACATGTTTTTCATTCCGTTAGTGTCTGAAGGATAACTTGCTAAACTGTGGAAGTTCATGTCATGGCACATCCAAGCCAAGACCTTAGTGACTTGATAATGATCCACTAAAATTTGAGAACTCTTATCTTCTCAGATGGAAACGAGTCACTGTTTCAGGGAAATTCAGAAGAAAACATTCTTTTGGGGCCACATGGCTGTGGTTAAATTTCTTCTTCCTTTTCTGTGAAGATCTGGGACTTTCTGCTTTGAAAGACATGATCTGTGAATCAGATCCAGCATGCTAATTCCTATCTTTTCTCTGTAAAGGTGAGAGGCTTTTGCAAATTTAGTAAAATCTTTTGAATCTGAAAGGAATGGCTCCTGACTTAAGCTGGTTGTGTTTTAGAGCAAAGATTTTGTGTTTTTTCTATATCATCATTTCTGATGTTATTTTATTCACGTATAATTACATACTCAGAGATTTATACTTTTTTCCCTGCAGCTTGAAAAGGGGTTTAGTGTTTCAGAATCCAGAGTGTAAATACGCCACTGTTTTCCACGTTGACATGACATGGTTTAGGTTTTGCATACTCTGTCTTGCCTCAGAGTCCTTGCCCTTCTCCAAATAAGACGACTTCACTCTGTTTTCTTTTTGACTCCGTTGCCATCCTTGGGGTTTTTCCGTCTTGGTGTAAAGCTTAAACACTGCGTCTTCTCCTACCCACCCTCCTCCATGGTTATTCACCATTTTGTTGAGGATTAGTCTTATTCCCACTGGTTTTCCCCCTGCGTAGTTCTGCTTCTTGCATGTGGGTCTCCTGGAACCCCTAACAAGGAGCCTTGACAAGCTGTGAAGAAGCCTGTGTGGCTTCCTTGGCAATCTGGTGGCCACTCTCGCTATCTCTTCTACTCATGTTCCTCCCTTCTCTGCGTGTACATGCACAATGTGACTTTTAAGCTTATTCCTTTAAAGAAAAACCCAAAGAGAACAGCTGAGACTGAGCTGTGGCTTTTTCTAGCTGTTCTTAACTCGCTTTGTGTTAGTGACATTGAGCTGTGTCATTTTAGGGTAAAACGGGACTGAACCATAGAGTTGGGTTCCAGCATTAAACCCAAACTTTAGCTCACTGCACTGAAAGCCTTCCTTTTTTTCAGCCCCTTGCAAAAACACCCAACGATCTCTAAAGATTTGGGGTTCTTCTCTGCACGTAGCCTCTGTATCCTTTCAGTAAATCAAATATGGGGGAGTTATCGTGGCCTACCCTGCTCTGACCATAAGCGTGCTGATACTCACAGGTGTTTTGTGATGCTAAAGTTCACATGTGTTTAAAGTGTTGGCAGATGAAAGGCAGAAAAAGCTTGTTCAGTCAAACCATTGAGAAGAACATGGGAGAGGCTGGGTGGGAGACTGTCCCTTGATGTGTGTCTCAGGACCAGCTCAGGCTGCCAAGAGGGACACAAATTTTGCCATTCTCAGCTGCTTCCATTAGGACAGTATTTTCTTTCCTGCTTTAGAAGAAGGAGGTTCTTGTTTAGAAGAACAAGGTTTTTCTTTCTTGATGTTGCTGTCACTGTTGGCTCCCTCTTTGTTTTGCTGTAGCAAAAAGGGAGGTGACCAAAAATAGCACAGGAGAAGCAGAGAGGTGGCTGCAGGGAAAATGCCTCCTCCTCCCCTTGCTCCTCCTTTCTCCAGCAAATCTTGTCACCAGGAGGGAGGAATTTGATAGAATGGCTGTTTCTTCTGGAAAGACCTGCTCTTTCCATGGGAGATAGCAGATCTTCCTCACCTCTGGAAGTCAAGCTCTAAGTGCATTGTCCAAGCATTCAACACAGAAGAGGGGTGACATAATTTTCTAACTCCTCTGGAGCTCTTCCCTTTTTGCATACAATTAATTTCTCTCTGCCAAAAATGTCTTGGCCCCAGGGTTCTTAAAAATCCTCAGAGGAGCGCACTTTGGGGGCTAGTTTCTTTGTGATGCACAAGTTAACACTGAAAGTCTGTGATCCCACAGCACGTCCTCAAGGACCACAATGTGATCTCCACGTGCTGGTCACGTCCTGGGCCCTTCTAATCAAATGAGCGTAGAACATTTTCCAGGAAAATATTACAACTTGCTGCCAGGTCTCTGCCAAGTGCTGTTGCCACCATCCTTCTTGGTTATGTCTGAAAAAAACCAACGTGGTTCAGTTCAAATGAGGGGGAAGAAGCCCACAATAGAGTCCATTCTTCCTTGGAGCACATCTCACCCAGCACCAGCCTGATCCCCTGTTATTCTAAATGGAGAAAATTTCCAAGAGCCTATGGATAAAATATTGACGGCGCATGATGACAACAGACATGACTGAGATTTTTTACAAGGTGTACAGTAGATGAGCAGTGTCCATGTTACTTTCCACTGCTTTGTACTTCCCCACTTTACACTCAAAGACAACTTCATGGCAAGAAACTGAACAAAGCACTGGTGGCGTCCATCTTCATGGACGCCGGAGAGTACGTGTCCCCAGTGATCTGCTGCGGTGAGTGTGACAGTTTCCGTGGGCTGGGTTACTTCATGTGCAGAATTTAATGAGCTGCCAAATGCTTCTGAATGTCGGAAAGTCCAGAGAAAAATGCGCAGTACAGAAATGACACAGACAGAAGTGTAGAGACAAATCAATTCTTTAGCTTGCAGCATCTCCCAGTTAATTTTCCATGAAGGTTTCTCTCCGTCCCCTCCTCCAGTGTTTCTCAGACTGTGAAATGATCACTGTTTCCCTGGAGGCAGATAAACACCCAGGTTAAGGGCCAGAGGGATGATAATTGCATTTATTTTCTAGAAGACAAATAATTGCATTTATTTTCCTAGTGCAGTACAACCCAACATTGGCATTTCATTCAGTTGAACTGAGTATCTTTCTTTTTTCCTCGGATCATGCGATAATACTGCTTGTCTGAGGTCGTGTCTGTGAGCAAAGTAACAGGGCTGTTCCCCTGTGAGCACGGCCACGTGGAATTAGTTGGGTTAAAGAGAAGTGTGTGTGTGTGTCAGGGAGAAAATAGAAAGCCCATCCTCAAGCTAGACATTTTCAAGAGAAATAAAGCTTCTGCAGCAAAATAGAAATTGAAGTTATTATCATTGCTGATAGAGATATGATTTATCCAACTTGCACAGCGGTGCGAGTGGTGGCGTTGGGACAAATTAGGAGGAAAACATCCTTCCTGACGTTTCTTTTTGCAGTTCAAAGCCTGCTCTCCTTTGGGCACGGGGTAACCAGGCAGTCTGTGGAGCTCTGGGTTTTAAAGGCTGTGGAAAAATGTGTTGAGATTAAAAAAATAAACAAGCAAAAGAAGTCCTTTCTGCTTCCCATGCCTCCCAAACCAGGTTTTCCACGTTCAAGGTCTGTTTGTGCCCGCAAGCCGTTTATAACCCTGGCACGTGGATTTTTAGCAGAATGGAAATTTCTTCACCATACCTGTTATTTCTGGTGCAGAGTCAGCGGTGGTTTCTGTTGGTGACCACAGGCTCTCGCTGCCCGGTGCCACGTGTAATCGTCAGCAGGGTTTGGCTCGTTACCTGACAGGATGATCAGGACTGTGCTGGATTGACCAGTGTTGCCACCATGACAGTGTCAGGGAAGCTGTGATGTGGCCTGAATAGCTTATCTACCGTAAAAGGTGACAGATATAATCACTTGTAAGATGACTTTTCCGATTGCTCCGGAAATGTTCACTCCACCTAACTTTGCATATTTAATTCTGGTGCTTTTAGCTTACCCCTCTGTCCTCACCACCTCTCAGGAGCTTTGAATCCTATATTACAGGTTCTACTGAGTAATTAGAAAGTCTAAATAATGAATTTCAGCTCCTCCCTTAAGTACCTGAATTTAAAAGCTGTAAATGCTTCTTTTGTAGGCGGGATAAGGGTTGAAGTTCTCTGGAACAGACTGCTGAAGGGCATCTCCTAAATGAAGATTGCTGTCCTTCCCTTAGGGGTGTCGGGCACAGAATGGATCACAGAATCATAGGGTGATTTGGGTTGGAAGGGACCTTAAAGCTCATCCAGTCCCACGCCCTGTGCTGGAGGGATTTATCCCATCCTATGGGACTGGGACAAGTTAGAAGGCCTGAACAGGTTGGGGGATTCAAGCTGGACTTCAAGAAAAAGTCTTTCAACTAAGGAGCTACTGGTTGATTTTCAAAGTGATGAGTGAAGCAGCCCTGATATTTTTATTGTTTGAATTTGAAGTACACTGGTAAAAGCAGTAGATGGATATTTGGTTAGAAACAGCCTTCTGTTGGCAACCCAGGATTGATCAGATGCTTAAAAGGACCTCTGGTTTTGGAGGTGCTGCAGGAGAAGAGAAGGAGCCGAGGGAAACAGAGTGCACTTGTTTGTAAAGAGATAATGGCAGCGTTTTAGAGCGCACCTTGCAACTGGAAAAATGGAAGCAGATGGCACGTATTTTACAGAGTGGAGTTATTCCACCCTGAAGGATGTTCAAAGTCATACAAAGGGAGTTCTGCTGGCCAATCCCATTATTGATTAATGGTTTCTAACGAGATTGGTGCTGCTTGCTCTGACTGTGCTCACACACATATACGTGCACCGCTTTGAAAATGCCTTTTGTAGATTCAGCTCCTTTCATAAATGCCAGAATCATTTTGTATTTTCTGGTGTGTATCTTCTTTTTTTTTTCTCTGAACTTTGTAAAGGAATTGGTACCTTCTCCCCTCAGTTATTTTCTTTGGAATGCTTAAATGAAAAGGGCTTTTTTTCCCCCAGCGTTATTAAATCTGTTAGTGGAAATGGAAAAGGTATTTTCAATTACAGCTGGCGTTTCTGAGCCTTCCACCAGGGTGGCAGGCATCCTCGGGGAGAAAAATCAAGCAAATAATTGATCAGTCTGTCTGTATATTGAGAGGATGGATGAGATGTGTGGTGTATGAGAGTATTGTGGTACCCATATATTAACATGTAATCTCAGTACTGCGTTCATTCTTATTGCAGGTGTAAGGGGGGGGCTGATCATAAACTAGTCCAGATTGGCTGCTGCTGCTATTATTATTACCGTATTTATATTCCTTTATTGCCTTCATATCGAGTAGAACCTCACTGTGTTGGATGTTCTGCACAAATTAGGAACAGACAGATTGCTTTTCCCCAAATTGCTTACAATTTAAGTAGCGGTGTACATTTATTCTTACCCAGGGACGTCTCCACGTTAGTTGTTATGCTTTTGATTCTACTCCTTCCTCCCTAGCGAACCAGTTCACGTTAAAACCAGCTGCATCGGTTCTGCTGTGATCTGCAGGGTCAGTTGTGCAAAAACAGAGGCCTGAGCTCTGGGTGTAAGAAATGTGGGATGTGAAAAGCCACTGGAGAGCGATAATGTAATGTAAACATCGCTGGAGGCAGTACAGAATTAGCCTGGTTTAATTAAGTTTCAAACAGTCAGGAATATTTTCAGTGTTACTAAGCGGGTGGTGGAGCAGCGTGTGTATGTGGGTTCTTTAGAACAGCTGACGCAATTACGAGACTAAGCTGCACCCCTGAGATGAAGAGCCCTTCTGATCCAAATCATTGGCTACTGGAGCTGGGGGACCTGACCTAGAGCTGATAACAGTAGAGTCATAGAATCATAGAAAGATTTGGGATGGAAGGGACCTTAAAGATCATCCAGTCCCACCCCCTGCCCTGGGCAGGGACACCTCCCACCAGAACAGGTTGCCCAAAGCCCCGTCTAGCCTGGCCTTGAACCCCTCCAGGGATGGGGCAGCCACAGCTTCTCATGGCAACCTGGGCTGGTGTTTCATCACTCTCACAGGAAAGAATTTCCGTTTGAGATCTCATCTCAACCTCCCCTGCTTCAGTGTCAAACCGTTCCCCTTCGTCCTGTGGCTCCTCTCCCTGATCAAGAGTCCCTCCCCAGCTTTCCTGGAGCCCCTTGAGGGACTGGAAGCCTCC
>JAOXNO010000041.1:66004397-66032173 GCA_028565335.1 Limnodromus scolopaceus | reverse complement strand
TTCCTCCCCAGGTGCAGGACCCTACACTTGCCCTTGTTGAACCTCATGAGGTTCTTCTCTGCCCAGCTCTCCAGCCTCTCCAGGTCACGCTGGATGGCAGCACAGCCCTGTGGAGTGTCGGCCAGCCCTCCCAGTTTGGTATCATCAGCAAACTTGCTGAGGATAAACTCTGTCCCCTCGTCCAGGTCATTGATGAATATGTTGAACAGGACTGGGCCAAGTATTGACCCCTGGGGGACGCCACTGGTTACAGGCCTCCAACTTGACTGTGCTCCATTAATGACAACCCTCTGAGTTCTGTCACACAGCCAGGACTCAATCCACCTCACTGCCCCCTCATCTAGTCCACACTTCCTTAATTTTCTAATGAGGATGTTGTGGCAGACAGTGTCAAAAGCCTTGCTGAAGTCAAGGTAGATGGCATCTGCTGCTCTCCCCTCATCCAGCCATCTAGGTATAACATCATAGAAGTCTATCAGATTGGTAGAGCATGATTTACCCAATGAATGTTCATTTTCCCTGGCAACTCCCAGGTTTCAAATAATCACTTGTGGGCCAAAGAGAATCCCAGACTGATCAGCAAAATCCTGCTGAAATCCCTTTCCATTCTCATGTTCCTTCTTGCAGCATCTTGGTTATGAACTGATCCTACAATTAAATTTGCCCAGTAAAAGGAGGACTAGTATGAAAAGACCTGCTGAGACCAAACATATGGCATCCCAGACAAAAGAAAGAAGCCAGGCCCCAGAGAAACTGTCACTGGCAACCTACCCATCACACAGGCCATGGGATGGCTACTCATCAGCTGTGCAGGAGGTTGCAAAATTTCAGCAGGAAGCTTACATGTGCACCCCAGTGTACCCCATCACACTATTCATCCTTTTTTTTATCTATCCCACCACAGCTAAAAGTCTGCCTAAAAGGCGTTCTAATAAAGACAGACATCTGAACCATTGCCTTGATAATTTGCAAAGATTAAGCTTATTTCACAATAACCATTCAGTTCTGATGCTCTCCTGCACAGCTAAACAATCCACCGTCACATTTTGGCATGAGTTTTGCAGCATGTTTGCCGTTGAACAAAACAGGCTACAGTCTCTGTCAGAAATGCTAAAATGCGTGTAGCTGTCTAACACTGTTCTGACTGAGTCAGCCACAAACTGGTTTCCATCGTTCACTCTTCTCCTCAACTCAGTCTCACCTCACATGCTTGTACAGCACCCCAAGGCCTCTGTAAGTGGGGGTAGGCCAGCAACAAAAAAAAGGTTTTAAGTAATAAATGACCATTTAGGCAAGCAATAGGAAGAATTCTGCATTATTTTGAAACTGTGTCCCGAACTATGGATTCACTGCTTGCCACACTATGGCTGAGAAAGTCTCAGGAACCTAGATATTTTATAGAATTTGATAATATTAAAAAAGTTAGCATTTTATTATAAAATAACTGAATTGGTCAGGCAGTTGGACTAAATATCATTATAGGTTCCTTCCAACTGAAATACTATATTCTATTCTATTCTGTTCTATTCTAAAATGGTACTTTTTATACAAAACTATGTTATAAAGTGGAGAGAATGTCCAAGGGTTAAAATATCTACATCTGTATCTATATACGTTTTATTATTTTTATATATTATATATAATACCTATTATTTTAATATACATTATTTATGTAGTTCTATTTTTGCACTGGATGTAAGTAGAAAACACAATGTCTCACTTGAGTAATCTTGGTGTTAGGCCATAAGATACCCCGAGATAGTCCAGGTTTTCAGCTTGTCTCTCGCTCAGTTTGAGAAGTAAAGGAGGCAAGTCCTTCCGAGGTGTCACAACCTCTTCCAGTAAACTAACAGTCTGAAAGAGAAAGTAGAAATGAGTTAGTACCAATGCTCACAGAAATCTGCAAATTAAAACTTTTATTGTGTATTAAAAAAATATTTGTATTTCCTCCTTAAACAGGGAAATCATTATTGAGACCTAACAGTGAAAAACAAAACAGCTTAGCACAGCAGAAAATACAAGGAAGGCACTGAGCTCCATACCTCACTGCTCACAGTTGCAATTTCTTTTGGTTTTTGAATTGTTTTTTCGTCCAAACATGGAAATTTGCCTTCGTAGTACATCTGCAGTAAAGTCAGAGCTCTGCTGCCGTAGCCCATCTGTGGAGTAGGTACAATACACTATAAGCAAAAAGATGTATCTAGTTTTTAAGACAGGGCAACAACATTCTCCCCTTACAAACCTAATAACAATCATCAGTGCAGAGATCACCCAGTCTCTGCAAAATTGCATTTTCTTTGCTACGCAGCACTCCAGAAAGGACACCACAGAACCCGGGTGTCCAAAATCACAATGAGAACCCAGTTGGCAGTTCAGGACTGTGTAATAATTCTAGTACCAAGAAAATGCCAAACACCAGCATGAACATTTGGCAATCTCATAATAAATATCACTGGATCTTGATTGTATACTGCTGCTTGGGATGCTGGTTATGCTGCAAAGGTACATTACTACTGCCTAGTAATGACAAGAGCACTGGTTTGGTACCCACCTGGGGAAAGCAACTTCCCCAAGGCTGTTGTAGCATCTGACTTTACTCTGTTACTGTCACTGGCTCATTCCCCAAGATTAAAATGCTGAAAACTAGAGCAAGTGAAGTGTTTGCCCTGGTCTTGAATTCTGCCTGTACAGTCATTCTCACGGTACCACTGCTGACTAGTCACAATAGCTGGGTTCCAAAATACTTTACCCCCTGATAATCCGGATGAACTGCGATACGAACAATACGCCCTCCGGAGAGGCCCCCAAAGTCCGGATCTTGAAACTGCACAGGAGACAAAAGTCAATTTAAAGAACACAGATGGGTACTCTGGAAATAAAAAAATATATCTGAAATACATCTTGGGTGTGAGTATGCAGCCAAATTATCCACCTGTTCTGAAATGGTCCAGGGAATAAGATCACCAGAAGCTTTTTTTCCCCTGGAAAGGCTGTTCATGATAGACTGGCGAGAGATCTCTCCCTCCATGCACACCTGCCAGGAAAGATGAAAGACCATTAATGGAGAAAAAAGCATATACTCCCAAATCACTCCACTACAGCAGAACCAAAATTTATACTCAGTTGCTGAGTCCGTTACACAGTATCGACATTTCATGGGATCCCTGCTCTGCAACACAATGAACAAACGTGTGCTGCCCCTAAAAGCCTTGCCTCAAAAAGCTCACCAGAGGGCCAGGCAGGTACAGCTGAGGCAGCAGGCATTACACTACGGTGCAACAGAAGCCTGAAGAGATCAAAAACACAGAAAGTGCTCCATGCATTTTCTGTAGCCCATCAACAGCACCATCAATTGTCCCACCAATATTTCTTTTTAAACGTCACATATTTTTCACGTAAATGGGGCTTTTTCTTTTAAGAAACAGCAGATTTAACTAGCTGCGTTGAACACAGATAATTAAGAACCTGTGTTCTTAAGGAAGGAAAAATATGGTCAGATACCCAACAGTCAAGGGCTGAAATATTTCTACATCTCTAAGCACATACATCTGAGGAGGCTGCAGTTTTGCAATTCTACTGCAAATAAAAAGAACGCTAGAAGCACAGGATAAGCAGAGTGAACCAGTGAACCAACTCTCCTTGCAGGAAGTTGAAATGAGAGAACAAAGCCATCTCTAGAAGCAGTAGTTCAACTCCTCACAAGGCTTCTCAGCACAAACACATTGTGGAGACTTGGAGGTCTATGTGAAAGGATCAGCATCACCATGTACTTATACAGCAATTAGTGTTAACGAAAGAAAGTGGAGGGGGAAAAACAGCCTTAATACACCGCTGTAACACACCGAACTACAGCCCTAAGGTACCACCTATTCCTAGATAGTACACTGCTGTCATAGCACAGTGATGACCGCCTCACAGCAGAGCACTTCGTAGGTATGTGCTGCTCTCTTACCTGAACCACAGCAAGTACTTCCGGTAATGAGTTCTGGGTAGGTGGAACAGGGGGCAAAAGGCAAAAAAGATGATGGGCAGGTGCATCAGAGAGCATCTGGAGGTCATTGGGCGAGTTCTGGAGGGTAAAGACATATCAGAAAGTTGGATTATTCCATGAGAAGAGCTTCAAAGTCTACTGTAATGTTAGTAGCTGTCTTCTGAAGAACCCTCCATTTTCTGAATTTAGGGCTATTTAGAAACTAGGACAATACTGATGGATGAAGAAGCTCACAGGCCAGTTCATGGTTGTTATACTACCAGACGGCACCCGCTTCTTCCCAAGCGAAATCTCTTGCTCAAATATGTATGGAACTGAACTTTCCATTTTTATATAGCTACTTATCTCTTAATCCACGAAACCTTCAATTTTCTTTTTAAGTGTCAGATTTCTACCACTCAATACTTTTGGACTTCACTACTCACATTTACTAGTCACACCCATGGTCTTGAAACTCTGAGATGAATTATTACTCTTTTCAGTAGTAAAATGGTACTACTCCTTTGGTTAACTTGAGGCTGCCAGAATATGATAAAGAGAACTTTATTCTCTTTAAAAGAGGAACTGATACTATTCTGACAAGCTTGTGGGCTCATCTAGAATTTAGTGTCCAGAATTTCTCAAAACACAAATATTCCAGATAATTGTAAATCTAGTATATTCAGCCAAGACCAAGGCAGAGATCTTCTCAGAGAAAGGAGAATACGGATCTGCATACAACAAGAAGCTCTTCAAAAACCTCAGCTAGGCCAATTAAATTAGATTGTTGTAACAAGCATTGCTCCCTCCACAGAATTCCTAGCTGAAATTTTGGTAGAAGTAACACAGGCTTTACCTTGTAGTGTGAAGCCACATAGAGCGCCATCAATCTCTGCAGAAAAACTTCCGATGCTCTGTGGTAACAAAAAAGTGTGTCTCTATTTACGTAGTATCTTAACACAGGGGTCAAGGAAACAACTCCTTGGAAACAAAGAAAAAGTTCCTTGTTGGTTTAGGAGTATTGTTTTCAATGCAGCCTTGGGCTACATGCTGCCTTGTATTCTTAGACCCTACAACTTTATCTACAAGAATGAATGAACTTGGGCAGCGTTCATAGCTTTCACAGCCTTGATCTGTAAAGCTAAACTTTTTATAACTCCAAAAAGAACTTTCCCTCATTCAGCCCTTCCTTAGGATTGCAATAAAAATGGGGTTTGGTAATGTCCTGGTAACACACACCACCAATCTCATAAGGCAATAGTAAGAGCTTAACTCCAGAAGTGTGGTCTTAAATAGACTTTTGCCAAAAGATCATATGCTGAGGTTATTAAGTTGACTGGAGAATCCACTATTAATCAGCTTGAAAAAGCCTCCTTCACCTAAAGCAATATATTTTGACCAGAGCACAACATCTGGGGAAGGATACAGGTCACAGGTTTCGGGCAGCGGGCAGCCAGAGATGATTCTGGTGATGCTGAGACAGTCCAAACACAACAGATCATTTAGCCACTTTTCAACGGGGTCACCAGGGGCATATCTGATTGACTCATGGAGGGAGACTTCATGCAACGTACGAGCTGCAAACAGATTTCAGAGAAGAACAGTTAGTGTTGGAAATTACAGCTAACAAAGAATGCAATGGGATCAGTATCCTTTGAAGGGGTCTCAGGAGATTAGAAAATCATTACTCGCATCGCTTTCATCCACTAAAAGCCCTTATATCTGAAAATCATGGGGAAAAAACAGGAGAGTTCCTTCATTTTCCCAGATCACCACCTCCCTACAGCTACAAGGTACATGGACACACGCGATACTGACGCGGCTTGCCAGTCAGCAGCACCGGAGATCACGGTTATACACCAGTCCAGAACACATAGAGTACCTGAGGCCAGTTTAGCTGTAGCTGTAGATTTGTTCTCTGCTGTCATGGTGACTTGGGTTTGTGCGCTCTGTTGACGGAGCTGCTGAATGAGCTTCAGAGATAGCGATCAACCGGTACCCTCATACCTGAAAAGCAGAAGATTAAAGTCTCAAACAAATAACCAAACAGCAATCCTGAGCCATGGGGAAGCTCCAACACAGAAGCAGGCTGTCATCTAGAGCTAAATGTCATTCTGAGGCCTCTGAGGACCCCAACCATCTGTGAGAATCGCTGTCTTTTGATGTTCTTGCGCATGTAGGACAGGGCAGCCTACCCTGCCACTGTCTTAGTCTCACCATATCGGAAGGAAGATGTCACTCTTCCCTCTCTCCTAACAGACTGCAGAATCCTGTTTTGCTCCTTGTAGCAGACCAGATAAGGTGCAAGTCAAACACTTAATGAATCCACAGTGGAACCAAAGGAAAGCAGCCAGTTTAAGTACTGACTCTTGGTTATTTTAAGAAGCAGTTCCATGACAGATCAAGAATTAGCATGACTTGATACCATAGTGTGTAATAAAAAAAAATTCTGTAGATAAGAAAGAGTCTACTTGCACAACTGCTTTTCCTGGTAGACAGTTGCTACTCAAGCCTTACCCATTGATTGTAGAAGCCATGAAAACAAGGTAAGGGCCTAGCAGGTTTTTCACCAGGGGCAGAGGAATGGCAGCAGCTTCATCAATCACAACAAGCTCAGCTTGCCCCAGTTTCACAGAATCGGCAGGGTGTATGTACTGCAAGGAATGAGAGGACAAAGTCATTGTCAACAACAGCTTGTTTGGGAATTAAGGAAATGTCAGAGTTGGCAAAGCTGGAGCCCTGAAAAACTGTTTGTTGTCCCTGGTCTCACGACCATCAAGCAAGAGACTGAGACATGAAAACAAACAGTTGGGAGAGAGTTTATGTTATCCTAACAAGGACTGGGTCACACATCTCGTTTGCACATTTACACACAAATTTATCTGCAGAGATCACAAAAAAAACGGAAATGTAATCACCAGACACATATGCTCTTCCTTCACTGTTTCTTTCACCTTTTCCCTTTGTTTCAAGAAGAAACCCACCAGCAATTACCAAGGGAACTCTGTAATCTACAAGGATACTCATAGAAAGAAGGTATTTTGTGAAAGTCACTCACCAGAATAAAAAGGTCTGCCTTAAAGCAAAATCAATCAGGACAGTTACACATCACATAAAATGAACATGCTTAAAATCAACAACAGAACAACTACAGCATCAGTAAAGCCAACAGTCATAAAGAAAAAGCAGAAAGGCCAGAGTGGAAAAGAGGCCAGTTACCTGAATGGTTTGTCTGTGCTCCTTGAACACATTCACTCTGACAACAGCCTTGTTAAACTCTGGATTTAAAGACTGAACTATCTCATAATCCAGATGTTCCTGAAGGAAAACATTGTTAAAGAGTATGAACAAACCAAGATCTAAGAAAAATATCATTTACCATTATCTTCAAAATAAGTTCACTATTGTTTCAGATTCTAGTTAAAAAACTCTTATAACAAAAGCTTAAGAGGCCCGAGAACTGAGAAATTATTCACTTATATTAAAAACTATTTCACAAAGAAACTGATTTTCACAAGTTTAAAATAGAGAAGGAAGCGTTACTGTACTATGACTGACTTTTGCAGAACATTATTGAAAGGGCTTGTAGTGGCAAAAGCTGGTAGCTAAAGAAAAAAATCACAGATGAGATACAAACCCCCTCCTAAACAGGAACCCCATGGAAGTATTGTAAAACAGCCTGCTCTCCTTACCTGATACTGCAGCGCGTCAAAGCCTTTAAATATGAACTCAAAGAGAGTGTGAAGGTTATCAGGGCTTGGAGATGTGACAAAGATATTGGAGTAACTGCACAGAAAAATAAAAAAAGAGTTTAGCTCTTTTTCTAACAGATTTTACATATACATACTAAGTAGAATATTTTATTTATATGAGGGGTTGATTTTACCTAATAACCAAAACACAGCAGATTCCTTTAGACACTTATCTCACTTTATTTGTGTGATTGTTTTGATTTTTAAAGACTGAGGGTTTCTTATTACTATAAAATAGAAAAATCTGAGTATCAGGTATGCAGCAATCAAAAGATACAAGAATAATAAAAAGGAAGGATGCAGGACTGGAAATTACAAATATATTCAGATCCTTTCATCTATTATTTTCATATTTTTTTTAAATTCATGGATACAAATAAAGCCTGGGAGATGGGGGGTATCACTCACCCAAACGCTACTGCTCCAGCAATAGCCAGTCCTAAAGCAGCAGATTTACCACGTCCTCTGGCTGCTGTTAATGCCACAGTGCTCCGTAGAGTCTTCTCAGAAATGGCTTCAATAAATTTTAAGACTGCTTTTGCCTGATATTCAGAGAAAAAAAAAAAGGAAGACAAAAATCAGCTGCGTTTAAATTGCTTTTAGCATTACGTAGACTTACCACTAGTACATGTCTTCATTCATAGAACAGGAAAAAGGAAGAGAAAGACAAGACAGGAGAGCTGAACGCCAAAACCCAGACCAATAATGTGCAAGAAGTGGTAATCTTGACCCACTGAGTTCTTGAAATTATTCAGGTCAAAACACAGAGCAATTCTCAATTACTACCTCCATGCCACTGACCACAAAGAATATTCAGTGAGATGGGAAGAGACTCAGGGGTGGAAGATGAACATATCTTGGCAGTGAGGAAGCCTCCTATGAAAGGGCTTAAGAACTGCACTGCTCTGGAAGCCACCAGGCTGAACCGCAACATCGCAGTGGATACTCTGAAGCAGGAAAGACAACTGAAGTAGAGTCTCAATTTGCACTAAGCAGTGATTCTCAAATTAGAGTAAAAAAAGTGTAAGAGAGGCAGGACTAAGGGTGTATTAAAACACGATACGGATTTTCAACTCGATTCAGAACTAAACTGAGCAGAAACTTCAGGTTAACTTTCCTTCTTATTTCAAACCCTTAGACTTATCAGCTTTTTCAATGTGAGCTTCTCCAGATCAGCTTCCTGTCTCCATTCTAGCCCTTCCACTTATTTTCAACTTCATGAAGAAAATCACCAATACTGTCATTGAGCTACCACATCCAATCAGTTCCTCATGGAAATTCTCTAAGATCACACCCATCAATGTTCACACTCAGATGTGATTACACGCAAGATAAGACACAAACATCAGTACCTAAGGTGCCCTGTCAAGCACAGAGCATCTCAAATTAAACCACCACACCAACCTGATCCAGGGTTTTACAGCCATCCACCAAAACTCCGACAGGCTGTGTATCCTGCAAGCTCTCCTTCAGTTCTTTCAGCTCCAGGTCCTGCGGCTGGAGGCGATCTTCCTATAAGCACGGGATTCACCAGAACAGGATTAGTAAAGGACACTTCAGCACAATTATACCTTTGTGATGTCTTCTGATACCTTTTATAAGGCAGAGAAAGATATCTAAAGGGAAATGCTACCACATATTGAATATACTCCCTAAAACCAGAAAAATTTAAATGGGCGGAGGTTTAACACTTCAATTTTAATGCATTTTCAGGAGAATGGTTACACAAGAGGTGGGTATCCTGGCTTCCCCAAGCTTGGAGGAAAAAAGGAAAGGATTTTTCTGTACATAGTAACTGGAGAACGGCATTGCTAGGAAGAAGAGACCATTGACAAATTTTCTGAAGAACTGAATTCATTTTTCAGTCTTTAGGCTATTCCAAAATTTTATGATCTTTGTTATACCTGTCATACAAGGTGTACATACTGCCACGTAGGGGGAAAACTACTAAGCAGCAATAGATCAGTTTTTAAACCAATATCAAGATTTTGAAAGCTAAACTTGGACACAAAGGGAATCAATATTAATAGGAATTAATTCTGATTTTCCTAACTGTCACTTAAAATTCCAAAAGCATCAGTCTATCCATCCAATAGATAAGCATTTCTGCTGCTGTCAATGGTGTTAAAATGCTAAGGGGGATTTGGTTTGTTTGGGTTTTTTTTAAAATCAGTGCTCTGTTAAAACGTTTTTACCATCTCTGACATTACCTATGTTGGCATTTCTTTGGCCAAACAAAACAGTTCAAGAACTTAAAGAGTTCTATTTAAAACGGGTTCCATTTTACTTTAGTCTACAATGACAAGTGATAAAAGGATACATTTCTAACAGTGTGAGCTTTACGTCTGGCTTGTATTCAGTGAATGTTTCTCGAGATGTGGCATGCAAACTCAGAAACTGAAACAACTACCACAGCTTCCAGCCACCAGGTGTCTCCTGAGCTTGTAACAGGGTCATTTCCAAAGCAGCTGCCCACCCTCCAACCCTCGAAAGATTTTTTTATTTCTCTCGTTCCAACTGTCCATCAGCTTTAAATCTCTCTATGTACTTCTCAAACAGTAACCACAGCAATTAAGCTCCACCTTGCTAGGTTAAACATCAATACAGTAAAATCAATAAAGACAGGCAAGCACAAAAAAAAAGCTGTGACAGAAAAAAAAAACACGGAGGAAAGGCACCACAGCTTTGCATACTTCACCTATACCAGATGTAATTTTTGCAGAACATTCTAATTTCTGTCTGCAAGACAATTTTTTGATATAAATTAGGGTGAAAGGAAAGCTTCCTTTTTTAAAAAATCTTAAACACACTGTGGTAAATTCAGACTGATTTCTCCCAAGGAAAAGCAGCTGACGTTGCTCACTGACCTGCGACTGTGGTGGAACTGGTGTGATGTTTGCAATGTGACTGGAGATGGGCAGGATATTCAGCTGATCATCAATCACCATGCAATTCTTGCATGAGGCCAGAGACAGAATGAACCTGAGCAGCCAAGTAAAGACAACTCAGTAAAAACACTAGCGACACAATTGCACTTTAATTTCTGACATCATTATAACCACCTGCACGCTAAAGAACAAATTCTGCAATTTTCCCATGGCTAGAGCTAAGGCTCACTCACTCAATAAGAGCTGCTTATTCTAAACAACAAAAAGCAGAGAAAATAATTTTACAAGACACTTCTGAAACCACAGAGAATACTTCACACTAAGCAGTTTTATGTTTTACAGCAGTGCAATAAGTATCTGAATTTCTGTGCATCTGGAGCATACGTTTCCACAGAATGTTTCAACAAAGGGACTCAGAAAAGTTTACAAATTTGGCCCTACTTGCATATTCCTTGTAACATATGCCAGAATTTTGTATACAATTCCTCCAACAACAAACTGTTTTCATTTCCACAACAGTGCATGAAAACTTCACTGAAGAAGCCATATTTCAATGCAAACCTACAGGATGCTTTCCTAATATGAATACGTGATGTTGTTCAAGGTGTTCTTCTTGGGCATACAGCCTAGATCCTTTACACTCTTAATAACTTACCTCTCATTAAACCGTCCTACCACGTCCTGGTGTGCCTCTGTTCTATATCGAGAGTGTACATCCTGAAACAAAAAGTCAATCAGGAGAATGAGCAGCAGCAACAGTGACATTTACAAGATTGTTACTCATGGGACAATCCATCTCCTTTTCCACTCTCATGGATTACAGCCTCCCTGTCCATCAACACTGCATCCCAGACAGGATTCTGATATTCTGATTTTCTGTTTGTTGTTAAACATCCATGTTTTCCAAATACTTCTCAAAATGTACTTTTCCCACCAATAGTTTCCACAGTGGTCTTACTTATTCTTGCCTGACTTAAAGGTCAATTCTGCCAGGTACACAACATTTGAAACACCTCAGGGATGCTAAGAAAAAATAGTTTAACACTTCAATTCACCTACTGGTATTACTACTAATGGAAACAGTTTTTGGTCTGGGGGTAAGTATACTCAATGTGAATAGGTCATATATAGGAATATATAGTAGTAGTGAAGCTGATCTCACCTAGCAACAGATCTCAAAACACTCAAAAAGTCTATTTTTTACATAATTTTCTGTTACAGATCTGTTTCTGCAGATAGCATAAATACTTTCCAAAACTTTTGTAAAACAAAGGAACAGCAACATTTCTGAATGAGAGGTGTTTCTTTCTTGTAACCCAGCAGCTTTTCAAGAAACATAGGTTGGCAGAACTGCCTAAGCATAAGGCACATTCAATCAGAGATGACTGAAGGATCAGGAAAGATGAGGAAGGAAGTTCGTAGCCCAAAAATATAACAAAAAATTGCAAAATAGCAAAAAATAACTACTTAGCATCACCACAATGTACCTGCTTATATATAACAGACACATTATGTTGAACATACCATGGTCATTGTATACAGCTGCTTCAGTGAGTTCATAGTTCTCAGGAGAATCACCACAATTCCACCACCTTCTACTGTTTCAACAGTTCTAGCTAGCAGGTTTGGAGTCAAGGCTTCAAAATCCTAGGAAATAAAGAAAACTTCAAAGTTGCCTATCAATGCAACTGGCACCTCATAAAAAGAACAGAAAGCCTAAAAATATTATTTCTCAAAGTTTAATTCACACTCAACATTTGCATTACCCAATATCCCATTAAAGTTCTGCCAGCAAGGCTATTTCACCCTCACAAAACTTGTAAAAAAGATACATAAGGCCACTGTAATTGAAATAACAGAAGCAACAAATACTATTCCTGCAGCAATATAAACTGAAAGCAATAGATACTAGCGCAATGTCCTTCTTAAGTCAAAAGTTTAACTCCTTACCTGAAGTACACACATGCCAAAAGTGTTACCAAGAATCTTATGAGTTTCATTGTAATAGCAGTAGCGAATGTTTGTGGCTGCTATAAATAACTCAAAAGGATCATCATCCTTTATGTTTAAAGTTCCACTTTTAATCTTCTTCTGTAGCTGTCTCATCCTTTTCTTCCGGTGGCTGGAGAACAAAATTATACAGAAGCTTTCTTGGAAAAAGGTTTGAGAAAAGTGCATTCAGGCTTATGTTCGAGTCTAATTGGAAGTGAGATGAGCCTCCAAGAAAAAAAATCTTGGATCACAGTTGCTGCTTTCGCAACATATTCCCACATGTCTTCAGCCCAAAGTGGGGGATATCACACAGAACCAGCTGTTTTTGCATGAAACCACTCGGTTGGAATCATGCAGTTTCAGGTAACCCTTCCTCCCTGACTTTGTGTGCAGATTGTAAGTACACACACAAATCCAAGAACCAAAATCTTAAATGCTTTTTCAAAATGAAGGAATTATAATTCTTAATCTGTGTTCAGTCCTTGGTATTACTGAGGCTAAAAAACTGAGGAATTAATAGTTTTGGCCTTTTGAGGTAAAAAAGGTGAGGGAGAGATTGGTCCACACCAGTAGAGTTAGTGTTAGAGCTACAGAGAGAAACCAGAAGCACCTAGTGCTGATGTCAACTGTGTTAGGGAAGCCAAATTTTAGTTCTGGAACACCAAACTTCCTCTAGCTCCTCAAAGAACTAATCCTGTTTCTCCTTACAACCAAATCGTGCAACCCACGCTCCCGTCACGGAGCTTCTGCTTCACACAGAGCAGTGACCACAGCATGAGACACAAGAGGTATCTTACCTGCTAAAGCCCAGCTCCTTTTTGTAACACCATAGGACAGAGGGTCTAGCCTTTACAGTTGCTTTAGACAACATGTGATGAAGTATAACCACCTGCCAAAACACAGAAATATTCATGAACAACTGTACTCATGAGCTAATATTAAAGAGCAAAATATTTCTCTATACTTGATGTGTTTTCTACTGAACAGCCCAGTTCAAAACAGAAGGGTCCCTTGACACGATGTGAAGTTTATGTTCCTTCTTATGCAGACCTGTCTGTCTGTGCCTTCTCCAGGGCTACATGTCACTGAAGACACTGAGTTCTTTCTACTGTTTCTTCCTTAGCAGTGTCTTTTGGCAGAACTCCTAACAACTGCACAAACAGAAGGCAATTATTCCAGGCTAAATACAGATAATGATATTTGTCTCTTAGTAAATTTCACACAATGTATTTCAGACTTCTACAATTTACCAGGATTTCCTTTTGAATTTAAATCCTCTAGTGGGTTTGGGAACCCAGCTCAGTGGGATGGAGCCTGCACATTTGGTAAGCCTGCTTCCTGCTCTGGAATCCAACTCATCAGTGAAAATCCTGAACACAACCAGACCCAGGATACACCCCACCACAGCTCACGTGTCTGTTTTAGCAATAAATTAATGACAACTTTCTTCTACTACCACCTGATCAACTCATTATTTTCCATGATTTTTTAATAACTAATTTATTTTACTTTCCCCGGGAAATGGAGCTAACTGAACTGACTTATCCTAAAATATTACAGTTTTGCCATGCTGTTCTTCCTCTTTCCAGTTGAAAAACTTCAGAGTCTCTGAAGAGAAGCAAGCTTAGTGGTTAATTTCTTCCATACAACTTTACCAGGAAGGTCCAGTCCAAGTTCTGGTGTGGTGACATCTGCAAGTTGACTCAGTGCATAAAACACAGCTTGAGAGCAAAACCATAACATCTTAAAACAGCACTGAGATAGGAAAGAAGCCCCTGATAGCCAGAAAACTAAATATTTTTTGCCTCAGTTTAAAAGAAATATTCTGATTTGCCTGTACTCGCTTTTAATTAGAGTTCATGAGCTTCTCAAACAGTAGATGTTTAAGGACAAGCCTCCCAAGCCACTTCTAACCCTCCTTGGCGGTGAGTTACCTCACGCAGGCTGAGGCACGCCATCGCTCTGCCTCATTCTGTGAGGGGTTTAGCACTTTACAGAGGAGAAAGCCGGCACCGGGGGATGTCAGATCAGCCCTTCTTCAAAGGCTCGGTTCAAAATCAACATACACAGGGGTCCGCAGGAAGGGCGAGTCCCTCTGCCCGCCGGGAGAGGTTTACCTGGTCCTTGCCGCGGTCGCCGACCACCACGAAGAGGGCCCGCTGCCGCTCCGCCACCCCATTCTCGATCAGCACCCGAATGCGGTTGTCCACTTTCCGGCGCTGCATGGCTGCGGGGCGCTGGGACCTTGTCCCCCCAGACCCGACTGCTGCCCTGATGGGAGCCGCTGCAGGGAGACCTGCCCGCCCGCCCTGAGGAGAGTTGCCCCCTCAGGCGGCAGCGACGGGGCCGGCGTCTCGCGGCCACACCACACCACACCACGTGGGAGCGGCGCGGGACAGGGCGCGCGCGCCGCTCACCACAGCAGGACCCCGAGGCTGCCCGCGCCGTTCGCCTGCGCGCCGTAAATGCATTTTTTTTTTTTTTTTAATAATTTATTTTTTTAAAGCAGAACTTAAGCTACTTTTCCAGATGGGAAAGTGGCGGTGGAGACTGACCACGCATTGGTCAGAGTCTTGGCACCCTCGGCCTCCAGAGACACGGAGAGGAGGTACCTGTGCCCTGAGAAGGTGGAGGGGGAGCTATGGCCCAGCCCTGAGGGAGAGCCTGGCACCAGCAGCACCATGGACCAAAGAAACAGGAAGTTAATCGCTTAAATAACGAGGAGTAGTATATACCGATGTATCCTGAATTATGATTTCACACCTGGAGATAACCCCAACTCTCAAAAGCCCTGAGACCGAGCCCAGGCCAGTGAGGGGGGGGGCAGGAATTTCCACATCTCACCTGTGTGACTTTGGTATAACTGGCTGTAAAAAGGGGATAAACCAAACCACAATGACAACACCGATTTTATTTTTTTAAAAAGCCTTTGTTCTGAATAGATCTTGCTTGCAGAACCCAGGCCTGTTGGAGTCAAGACCATGCCTCTTAATGATTTTATAAAGATGCTCCATTTCCACCTACTGCTCTTTTACACTCTATGTCACTGGGTGTCCTTGGGTACTGTTGAGAGAGGGGAAAAAAAATGGGCATTTGGATACACAGTATTGAGCACACGTACAGAAAACTAACAAATCATTAGACTACATTATCATCAGATACTAAATTACGCAATGCCATGAAACCTTAGGAGCCTTGCTTCTCAATAAAACTACTTAGCTTGTAACATGTCAGCTCCACTATTCAGTAAAACCACAGCTATTTGAAAGTCTTCTATACAAAATCCCAAGATGCACAACTGTGGAGCCGCAACAGGAAAACAATTTATCAATCTGACTTGATTTAAATTCTAGTGATTCAGAAGCACAAAATTTATTCTCAAACCGACAGCAAAACTATTCCTAATAACCTAACATCTTGTAACATTAACTTTTCAATACCAAAGTTGAGCCAAGCTATTTGCATAGATATATTTATTCTTAGCTTTTAATACTGCCAAAAAAAAAAAAAAAAAAAAGACGTTTTGAACTTGAACATTTGAACAACGAAGTATTTAAGCCAGGTAACACCATATGAAAAATGTGTTTAATAGCACTGGATGTATTTTGGGATAAAATATGTAAGTTTGAAAATCAAGCAAAAATACGATAAAATTGTTGAATTAATAATCATAATGGCTGTAGAACAGTATTTTTTGAGGAGGTGAACCCAGGTAAACCCAATTATTAAAACCAAACCACCAATGCAACAGAAGTGTAGCAAGACGATTCCTTAAAGTATACGTATGAAATATTTGTTTAAAAGGGAAGGACATAAAACATTTTAAATAGATTTATTTTTCAAGTGTTTACATAAGCCATGGACCAATTCGTTTTAAATGTTGAGTCAAAGAACTGCAAAGACATATATACAGGTATGTTTAAGGCCATCAGAAAATTTAAGTCTGACAATTAACTAGAACGAAATTCTGAAGACTTATTTCATATGCTAGATGCATTACTAAAATTTATTCTAAAATTTAATAGCTTCAAAAAAGGAAATACATTTTCATTTAATAAAAGTCTAATGCGTAAATACTAAAATTTATCTTGATACCAGAATTTCAGGTGTACTCTAAGATCCACTATTGGGTATCTGAGCACATTTTATAGAAAGGAGAAATTGGCCACCGTAGTTGGAACTGAGCTAATTACACCCATCTGATTGATTGATGAACATTAAAAAGTGGGGAGGGAACAAAACCTAGCTTTTAAAATTAATGGGTTAGTAACTGCAGCAAGCGCTAACAACAATAAATTTAATTCAGAACAATATGCCAAGTTAGGCCAAAGCTTCCTAACACCGTTCTTTTAAGCGCCGCTCAAACTGGCTTTAGGATGTGGATTTTGGAAAAGAGATTCCCTTCCCTCCATTAAGGCTAGATCTACTGAGCCACAAATAATTTCCAATCGCATTATATTCAAAAAGTCTCAGAAAGTGGTTAATGGAATAGCACCTCTTCCCTTAGACAAACAGTTTAGAAAATTAAGTTTCTTATCAGAGGCTCTGCCATCCCACACCAAAAATTCACCACCAGCCACCATCTGAAACCTTTCAGGAATAGACAGAAATCCAAGATGCTGCTTTTAAGTTTTCATAGAAGCACGAGGGTCAAGGCCTTGCTTTCACATAAAGAAAGAGACATTAAATTTCTTTAACAGGCTACTACATTGTAGATGTTTTCTTTCCCTTTGACATTAAGACGACTCGAATGCAACCTCAAATCCTTAACAGCCGAGGTACAGCAGTTCTCAAAATCATGGAACCTCTCCTCATGGAAAATGTACTGACCGGGATGACAAACATCTGAAAGCAAAAGCAAGCGGTTTTTGCAAACTGGGAAGTTTGAAGGACCCTCCCCTTCTCTCTCCCTCCGGAAAAACAAATTGGCCAAAGAGAAACACATCACAGTTTAAGCAATCAGCTGCCTCCTTGACCATCAGGCATGCTAATCTGATGTTAAATAAGGGTTATTTTCCCCCAAAGTTCATGTCAAAGCTCCTTCTGTTAAGTTCTGCCACTGAATATAAGACAGCCAAGACTTGTATGAGACCAAACGCTCAGATGCCGATGTTGTGATGGAATTTTAACAAATTTTGTCATTTAGAGAAAAACACAACTAGAAGGAACCTACACAATTTTGCGATGTTTGAGTTTCCAGTAAAGTTCCCAACAATAATCATAACTATATTTAACCCCAAATTTAAATAAGGAAGTAAGTTCAAAAGGAAAATTTTATTGTTCAGGATCCTTTCCTGCACCGAGGCACTGATTTTTAGGTCAATCAGTGAAGAACCCCTACCCACCCCACCTGTAGAACTTTGTTGGTGCCAGCTCAAGTGACTAAAAAACCCTTCCAGTCCCATCCACATTCAGTGCAGCTGGAAGAAATACTGTAAAAACAGGTGCAGAGATAAAATATAATTTACTTCATACAGTCGCAAGCTTCCAAGTCCAGCTATGAATTTGTATCTTCAATTGCCTGTTTTGATATTTTGCATTCATTTTATTCAAGAACAGTTTCCCATGAGCAAGAAGGATGATCTTTATTTGTCAAGATGCAACTAGCAGCCTCATTAATGGGGCTGATTAACGAGCTGTGTTCTCACACCCCTTTGTTATCCACAAGGGACTCAAGATGGGAGAAAACTGAAGAATACAGCACGATTTTGTCCACTGAGCCCCAAGACTTGTCTCTCAGATGTGCATTTGTAATGAATGTTTCTTGCAAAGAAGAGGTAAGAAAGGTCAACTACTCAGCTTGGGCAATGCCAGAGCTTCAAAAAAAAGAATAGGAAGAGCAAGATTTTTCTGACCAATTGCTTTTGTATCTTATTCTTCTGGACTACAAAGGTTTTGCCCTATTTGCTTTTAATCAGATGAAGTTTAACCACTTTTGCAACATCTTTTATCATCTTCCCAATATTTGTCCAGAGTTAAAGCCCTTTCAATAACTCTTCTCTCAAACGGCATTTGAGAGAAGAAGGAAGCTCGACCCATTCTCCCAAGACACTTACGAAGGCAGCCTGGAACCCAATCTAAGAATCCACCCATCTAACAAATAAGGTCAGCAGGATATTCTGAGAAGACACACTTTTAAGGTCATAAAGTTCTCTGAGAGTTTCAAAATCCCAGCAGAATACATTAACTGGCTATTAACAAGAAGTCAGTGTTACTCTTCCAGCTACTCTGGATGTTACGCTTTACAGACTGCTAAACACAAAGACAGGATCTTGAAAATAAAATAGGGGTTAAGTGAAGTCTAGAACTCCCTCTACAGCAAAACCTGGAAGTCACATTGGTGAACTGCTCCTAAAAAGACAGCCCATATACAGGAAGAACAGAGAAGTAAAACGTAGGACAAATTGACCTTAAGTGTGAGACAATAGCTCGTGATTTCCAAGTTAAATATTTAACTTGTAGGACTTCTAGGAACAATCCAAGTTTCCCAGACACAGTAACATTAGGTAGAAACATCTGGAAAGCTGAGTGACTTAATAAATTATTTACTTAAGAATCCTTGTATTACAGCCAAGAGGAAGACAGACACTGAAGCTAGAGGTTTGCTCTTGAGTACATACCACTGTACGCTATCAGAGCCTACCAATATTAGATAATTAATCCCCTGCCAAAATAAAAATCTCTATCTCCTCATAGCAGCTGTCTATGCAAGGCAGTCATAACTAGTCTGTTACGCTCCCAGAAGACCATTGCACAGAAAAATCAAGTAAAAGCACCAAAGAGCACAACTGATGTGTCTACATACAGGCTCAGAAGTAGCACTTTGTTACGCTCACTCACACTGACCACAGGCACCAGCCCAGTTATCCCACCGCAGCACTCAACTAGAATCCAGGCATCCAGGAAGGGCTCTGCAACAGAACCAGCCCAGAACTGCCACCGTTCGGCCTCAATACAATCCCTTCTTATCACGGTCTTTGTTCAAAAGATGACCTTTTCCAAAGAACCATAGCTAGAAGTGCTTGTGATCTGGATGTAACTCAGTTCTAGAGCTACGTTACGGAGTGAAGATACTTAAAAGCTGCCCTGAACAGGCCAGAAAACCAGTGAGTGGATCTATGTGCCGTACTGTGACTCAAGCCAACGTTTCAGTATACTGTTTATTAGACGCATGTATTGAGATTAAAGGAGTCAGTGCAAATTCCCAGATTAAACACATCTTAAGTACTTGTTTTAAGGTTATTATTATTATAACACATCTCCCTCTATCAGCATACAGTAGAGCAGCTACTCTAAAGACCATTTTCATACATGAAAAGGCTTACAAAGTTGTATCTCAATTAAGAGGCCTCTCAACTACCCAATGTTTTATTAATAAATTTAAGTTAAAAAAACCAAAAACCAAACAACCCCCCAAACCTTTAAATGGAATGTTGTGATCCATTCAGCGGTCTTTAATTTAGTATGCTGCAAGTTTATTGTCAAACTACAATTAGCTATTAAAGAAGCATTTGGTGTGCAATGGAAAAAGCTGAACAGCTTGTGTTCTACCAACCATTTAAAAAGTAAGCTGATGCACAAAAAAATAAAATAAAAAAAAAGAATTCACTGTTTTCCTACATCAGTTCAACATTAAAAGGTTTGTCTTTTTATTTTTTTCCAGTTAAAAAACAGTTGGGACTATTATCTTGGTAATAGCTTCCTAAAAAAAGACACAGAACAGCAACTTCTCACCAGACTGCAGTTTCTATCGTTATACCGGTACGGAATGTTTCTAGGCCTTGACTAAAACTGCTGCTTCTGGCCATCAGTATCGTTTCAAGATGCCTGGTGTGTAGTATCTTCTTCACAAGTTTATCACTTCTCTCAGTGAAAACATTTCTCATTTGTGCTCTTCACACAGAAGATGGAAAAGTGATATAACCACCTGTTTGTAGGGAGTTTCCGATCATTTCACAATGAAGTCAAAATATCTGACTACAAGTTCTGAACGTTCAGTTGCAATACAAAGTAGAAATGACCCTCTGAGCAAAAACAACCTTCGGTTTTGTAGATAACAGTTAAACAATACGTAGCTGTTCCTTAATGTCACCTTTCCACAGGTGGGAATTATTTGATGAGCGATACTTAACACATATAGCACTTTTTCTTCTTGCAGGTGCTATAGAACGCAACAGAACTACCGACACCTCTATGGAGGCAGCTATCAATATATTCTCCCCACTGCAGAGAGAGTGCATGTGCGCAAAAGGTAGGCACAAGTGATTTTCCAAAGATTATACCACAAGTATGCAGTAAAACTTGAATAAGACTCGGTATTTTCCAGCTCCTAGTCTTATGCCATTTCTTTTATACATTGCTGCCTTGATGAAAAGGAAAGTCCATTAAAAGGAAACAAGTTTCCCAGAAGAAGTCACAGCTATTAGAATAAAATCAGGAAAAACAGGAGGGTTTACATCTATTCAGGAAAAAGAGAATCTATCAAGGAGGGGAAAAAAAACCCAAAACAAAAAAACAACCTTATGAAATGTCACCCCGTTACATTAAATTTGTTTCAGTCGTTGAAAACCAGTGTTCCAGGATACAATTTTTATAAACATGTTTTATTTGTCTTACTTATACCATTAGAACTGTAACTGCTGGCTGTCATTTCCCTTAAAAGGGGAAATCAATTCAAACACATACTGGTGCTTTTCAAAAGATAGCAATTAAAAGGGCAGCAGCAGCGGGCATTTGAGATTTCTTAAAACCTTCAAGGCTGCAGGAAAGACAAAAGGACATGTGACCAAAAGTGTTATGATTATCCATTAGAGATTTTCATCAGTACCGGCATCAGTTATTTAGGTGATAATACAGCAAGGTCAAGTATTAGTGACAGACAATGTGCAAGTCATAAGGAATGATAGAGAAATACCAATCCTTACAAAAGTCATTGCTATCAAAGAAACTTAAAAGTGTTTCAAAGAAATATCTAAATACTTCACATCAAATATACAGTGGCCATCCAGATTACATCTCACATTTGTTGCAAAATTTTGCTGAAGTGCCAAATCAAAGCTGGTTTGGTTTTTTTTTTTTTCTTTCTTCTTTAAAAAAAAAATAAAAATTACACAGTTACATTAGCAATTATGCAAGCGATCTTAAATCCTTAGCCACAGGAAACAGGGCCCTGGTGATGAGCAGTGCTGTAGCTAAGGGTGCTTCTTCTTTGTTAAAAAACTGGCTAGAAGCCTATTTGTCTATTTAGGGAAATAGGCATCACTACGCATCTTGAACTGTTGAGTGCTTCAATTTAATAAGAAAAAGCTGAAATGCAGTTGCTCTACCAAGCCACACTTCACCTTTTCCATCCTTTCATGGGAACGTTTAAGTTTTGCCAACTGCCACCACAGTAAATATTTACGAATTTGCAGATTTTATCCAAATTTGTTACATCACTTTTAAATGTCAGAAGTGAGTCTTTGTTGTTGGTTTTTTTTTCCTGCCACTTCAGTTAACCATGGAGATTGGATCACCCTGAAAATTGCCTTTTTTTGCTTTACTCTTAGCAAGGGTGAGGAATCTGAATCTCATGTGCAAGGCTCAAGATGATGCTTAGGACAGAACATGCAGAGTAAACGTTGTTTCGCTCCTTTCCATATCCAGGTAATATAAAGCTGGCAACTGTAGTCCTGTCATTATGGGTAATGAAAATAGTCCCTTTACAACAAACTTCCTGTAAGGGAGAACAAATAGATAATAACTCTTCTGGTAACATGTATAGTACACTGGCCAGTGTGTTTTTGGCGTTTAATGTAATCCTGTGAATTTCTTTAATTCACTTGCTGAGCATTCATTTGAGGCATCCCTCTGTTTGGTCTTGGGGGCCCACCACGACCTAGAAAATATAAAAAGGCACTTGAATTAGGCATGAAGTCAGGTTATTTTTTAAAAAATTCCTAAAAGCACTGGTCTAAACTTCTAAGAATTCCCAGGTTTTTATCTGGGCTCTATATGGTTCTAAAAGCTCCTTCAAATCAAAACTCAACACCATGTAACCTGTCTCTAGTTTTCAGCTTTATCCCAAGACTTTTTTTCCCCAGAACTACAAAGTTATAATCACTTCAAGTAAAAATGGGGGGGAAAAAAAAGAAATCAAGTCATGAACATACAAACATAACATAAAAATCAAAAGTTTTGCAGCAATATAAGGAGTAATTGGCTTACTGTATTTTAAATACAAGCACCACGAGCTAACCATGTTTTAATGAAGGAGTAAAAGAATGGAAGTTAAGAGACTGCCTGTAGCTCACACTCTCAGTATGTAACAATTGCAGGTCACTTGGGGAATCCCTCTCACATTTGCTTGCAGATGCCTGACAATGAAACTCAAGACATTTCTTTGCTATAGTCGTGCTTCCTAAAATAGGCTCCCAGTTTCACCGCAGCCTAATTCTACGCTGAATTTCAGGCCACGGTTCCACACTATAGGGCTGTCAGTACCCAGACAGTCAAGGACAGAACTCTTCAAAACCAAACTGCCACAGGGAACTGTGGTTTCACAGGCAGTGCAACGTACAGCCTCAAGCTGCCCTCACTGACAAGGCTCTGGTGAGAACTGGAAGATTCTCACAGAAATGCCTGTATTGAGACAGAAGAGTCTCATCACCAAAAATCTACTAAAAAAAACAAACCCAAACTGTGGAAATAGTGTTGAGAATAATATTTTTAACTTAAACTCCAGCCTCATTGTGATGCGGAACTTCTGTTTTCTCACATTAACACTTGGCAAACACTCTCAGGAAGCTACAGGACAACACACCTCCAGAAGCTAAAAGCAACAGTTGTGTAGTATGAAACAGATGAACACGCAGGTAAGTTTTGTATTCTCAGATTAAGAGACCTCCACAACCGATGCAGTAGGACATCTTTTAGTGCTACAGAGTAGCACATGATTTTGAAGGCTGACAGCCAGCTCAGGCCCTATGTCTGCTTTATAAACATCTTACCTGCAAACTACCAACACACCTAGTAAGCAGATCTTAAGTCACGATAAACTTCATTAAAAAAAAATAATCTCACTTTCCTAAGGCTTTCATTAATAAAAGGGAACTAAAAAGTTATGCAACATTTCAAGTATCAAAAGCAATTGTTTTAACTTCTTTTCAAAGAATTCCTCATTCAATGGCCAACTAAACTTCCACCACAAGTTCAAAGGATCACAGTCTGCAGGGACCCCAAGAGGTCCTCGAAGTTCAACCTCTACTCAAAAGCAGGGTCAACTATGAGGTCACAGGAAAGTAAGTTTACTCTTCAATTGTGACCTGCTGAATAAGGAGTGAAGTGGCTCTTTAAATCCAAAGCTCTAGAAGGTGGATCAAAAAAACATCCATTCAGCGCAAATCAATTATTCACTACTCAGGAATTACCTCTAGGAGCTCCCCGAGGTCCACTTTGTCCAGAGCCACGTTTGAAATTCTGTTGATATCCATCCTGAAGCAAAGAAATTTAGAGAGTTACGACATAAAACCTGGGCATTTAGTTGTTTCAGAAAGGTATTAATTGCCAATAAAATAAGGTATATATATATATATATATATATCCGTCAGTATATATTACCAACATATACTGATAAAACTCACATGACTTCAACATACAGCATTTTGTTAGTTTAATCTTAGAAAAATCTTACAAAAACCTTACTCGTATTGGTACCCATAATAAAACATACAATGATAAACTCTCTCTCCAGTTACAGTGTATGTTGCTTGATATAAATAAATAAGAAATGTAAATAGATGTATTTAGCATTCAAATTTTTTAAACTACACAGAGGTCAAACAGATGAATTTGCTGAAGAGCCAGTCAATAAACGAAGCCACATTTTAGCAGCAGGATCAAAATCTGCCATCTCATTTGCTTATAAATACTTGTTTAGGGATATGCAGAGCTAGACATTTTCCAGTCAGCTTAAGCTTTGAGAAAACCAAGCATAATTCCCTCAGAACAACAAAATTCTGCACAAATTTCAGAGTAACACTGCAGAAGAACAAGCAATCCCAAACAAGTCTGAAAATTTAATTTCAATGGATTTACATTTTCAAGTTTCTTTCTCAAAGCTGTGAAAATAATTATGTTTAAGGGAGAGTTCTTTATGACTCACCCAACCTTCCTCTAGTTAGTAGATTAATTCCTTTATAGATCAATCAGCCAAAAAGAACACATTTCCCAGTTATACCCAGCCATTTAATATTCTGCTATTTCCAAGTATCTGGTTACTACCTGAAACTTCTGTCTTCATTAAGAATAAAAAAAGTTATCAGAAAAGTTTTCACTAATAGATTTATTCAAGTGCTTTTGTTGACAGGTACTTTTTTTTCTTCTATTTCTAGACTGTCACAACAGAAGGGTGGCTTACCCGCTGGTAGTTTGAATAATCCCGAGGAGCATTAAATTGGGGCTGCGTGTAACCACTGTTTGGAGTGTTGGAAAAGGAAGGACGGTAACCATCGTATCCTCCTAAGGAAGAGGGTACAAGTCTTTCACTTGGAACTGACAGCCTATTACTTTATGCTACCATACAAGTCAAGCAAACGTTTGCAACATCAATGCTAATACTACTACAAGAAACAAGACTGAAGACCGAATAAGAACTGAGAGGACACAGCAATTCACTGCATTTCTCTAGTAATTTGAAGCTTGATTTATGTAACATTCGATCCAGAGCTAAACATAATAGTAGGATCTGAACGTAAAGCTAAGACCTGCAAGGCCACAACAGCCAACTCAAGCAAGAAGCTGCTCTTGAGCAGACCCTCCTGAGTGCTGGGAACCATGTCAAAGGTCAGCTCCAGTCCCAAGGGTCCAACACCTGGAATCCAGATCAGTTTTAAGCAGACAAGTAGTGACCGCTGCATTCCCCACTACAATCAGTTGTATTTTAGTTATGCAGGTTTCTCCTCCACTCTTCACCCACACAAGAAGATGACAGCATGGCAAAAGCACACAGTACTGTATCCATTAGTCTAACGCAGAACACCTGGCAAGGAAATGGCCTCTCCCCCATTCTAACATACAAGTCTTCATAACATTGATAGCTACACACATTATCCATCCTATTCCCAATATGATTAAACACAGAATGCCTTAAAAAACACTGCTTCTACCACGACTGGAAATAAAAAAAAAAAAAAAATTTTTGAAATACCAATTAGCATCTGAATCCCTCACTTGATGGTTGTGAAATTCTGTTGGGTATTTCTGTGTTTGCTTACGCTTGCAATACAGGAAGCCTAACAAAACATCTAAAATTCAAGTTGCTAAAGTTAGCTAAAGCTAACGGAACTTTTACTACAAGTTTAAATATCTTACAGAGATACTACTGCAGTATAAAACCAAAGCAAGTCAGCTTAACACTTGGTATCTTGAGATGGTGTTTCCAGAAAGAAGTCAGTAGAAGTCTAATGAGAGTGTTTAATAAAGCTTTTTACCTCTAAATCCATTTGCTGGTCCCCTGTAACCATTCATTAAGCCACGAGCCCCACGTGATCCACCACGAGACACTCCTCGACTGTTGTAATAAGGCTGACTGTTACGTGGAAATCCAGTATTCTGTTGAGGAGGTTGCTGGTGATTACCCGCAACTTGATGGGTCTGGTCCGGGGAACCATGGTAAGTACCAACCACTATATTGGAAGCAGGGAGAAAAAGCAAGTATAAAAGTCTGCGTTTCTTTATGTTCCCATATATACTTTCAACAAACTCAACATTCAAAGCTTTGAAATACCATTGCCCACATCAATAAATGCTCACCCATTCAAAGAAAAATAATCTGCAGATTTAAGTAGAAAGTAGAGTAGTCAGGTATCTCACAATATTAGAACAACCCAGAAATGGTGCAAGCTCAGCAGCAAGTATTCCTGACGCAGGTACAATTCTCCTGTGCTACTTCAAATCCTTTAAAAATCAGCAACACACGCTCTGGAAGAAGCAGTATGAGTAAGTTAACCCACTTCTGTAACTTCCTCCCCTCTGAACTGGCACAGAGCCACCAAGAAATCTTTGTTTTCCCTAAATCTTCTCCATTAAGTGTTGCTGTGCTAAGATTAGATTGATGGGAACATTTTAACAGAGCTGCTGTTTTGACTGCACGGGCTGGGGGATCCTTTCTTTACACAGGACATGTAAATCGAAAGGCAAGACAGAGTGGACAGCTTGAGACTATCTGCATCTTTGCAGTAAGGAAATGCCCCAACAGCTTCACTTTCCAGGAACTGGCAGGAATGAAGTGGATTAGAAAAGCAACTTGAAGGCCATAGGCTTGTTAAGATTGGAATTCTGTATGTAAGAGCAAAACAGCTGTAAAATTTAGCCCGATAACAAACACTGACGCAAGATCCCACAGAAAATTTCTTAATGATAAAGCCCCTCATGAAGATTTCTCCATCATCTATCAGGGAGCACAACTTCATATCTACTTCACTGAGCACTATGGCACTTTTGCATAGATCCTCCCCTTCTCCTCAACTTCCCATCAATTCTCATGAAATGCATGAAGTGGTCATCCTTTTGATTGTTTAATTAGTGTGCAGATTTTGTTCTAATGCCACTGCATTTTCTCTATATCAAGTTACATTTACTTGGCTGTTATATTAAGTTAAGCATTTAATATTGCATGATCCACCTTCAACACCAGCATTCCCCAGATTGTTTTTCTGCCGTGTGCTGTCCATGGTTCAAAAATCATATAGGTAAACAAGGAAAACTTGGTTCTCCCTCCTTCTCATCCACCCACCCCAGTACCCTGCTTGCAAGGAAGACAAAATTCAAGCTCATGATCAGTTATAGAGAAAAATGATCAGGCTCTTTTTCCTTACTCCATTTCCAGTAGTTGTTAGCACCTTGCCCGTGTCATCTCCTGTCCTGTGTCCTTCACTCAAAATGGCTCTACTCTGGGAAAACAGCAGCTTTGTACATAGACTGTTGGGTTTTTAAGTTGCTAACTTGGAAAGCATTTTGCCTGCTGTATTCGAACTACATCTAAGTGATTGGAGCACTGTGTCCAGCTTTGGAGTCCTCAACACAGGAAGGACATGGATCTGTTGGAACGGGTCCAGCAGAGGGCCACAAGGATGATCAGAGGGATGGAGCACCTCTCCTATGAAGACAGGCTGAGAGAGCTGGGGTTGTTCAGCC
>JAOXNO010000041.1:65992505-66004060 GCA_028565335.1 Limnodromus scolopaceus | reverse complement strand
AGGCCAGGCTGGATGGGGCTTTGAGCAACCTGCTCTAGTGGGAGGTGTCCCTGCCCATGGGAGGGGGGTTGGAACTCGATGATCTTTATGGTCCCTTCCAACCCTAATGATTCTATGATTTTAGCAAAAGGTTCTAGAACTTTATGAACCTTACATCACCTGTGAGAAGTTCATATTTGCTCTCAATTCTAGCTTACTATTTCCTTTTTAAAATGTCACCTCAAATAGTAGAACTTTTTTTAAAGCAAATTTAAGGATCATCCAACCTTAACATGAACAGAGCAAGTACTCTCCACTGGCCAAGGCCATCAGTGATGGTGGTAGCACCTCTGGGATGACGTATCTAAAAAGGGGCGGGGGGGGAAACCTGTACAACTGCAGCTGAAGAGAGGAGTAAGAATATGTGAGAGAAACAGCCCTGCAGACACTAAGGTCAGTGCAGAAGGAGGAGAAGGTGCTGCAGACCCTGGAGCGGAGATTCCCCTGCAGCCTATGGTGAAGACCATGGTAAGGCAGGCTGTCCCCCTCCTGCCCAAGGACCAGGAGCCTCACGGAGACAGAAGCCCACACCTGAGCACATTTGCTTCCAGGACTTGTGACCCCGTGGGAGATCCACGCTGGAGCAGTCTGCTCATGAAGGACTGCACTCCATGGAAAGGGCCCACACTTCAGCAGTTCATGAAGAACTGCAGCCTGTGGAAGGACTCACACTGGAGAAGTTAATGGAGGACTGTCTCCCATGGAAGGAGCTCCACGCTGGAGCAGAAGAAGAATGTGAGGAGGACGGAGCAGCAGAAACAACGTGTGATGAACTGACTGCAACCCCCATTCCCCATCCCCCTGCTGCTGCTGCATTTGAGAATATGTGACATGCTTTCCTACATCATCTAGGGACTTCACAGCCTGATCATCTGCTCTACTCAAGCTATTGCCATTTTAGTTTTTGCTAAAATAAGTTTACCTGTCTGGAGTTGTTCTTGCTGAAGTTCTGATTGTTCTACTTGGTGAGGTTGATTGGAGAAACTCTGGTTGTAACTGGCCTGGTACTGGTTTTGCTGCTTAAGGGTTTCTGGCTCGTTAACAGGAGGAACGGGTGCATTCATGTTGAATACCTATAATGTCAGAAAAATAGTTCTCTAGTCCAATTTATTTTTAACAATTCCTCATTGCATGACGTAAAGAAGTATGCAAGTCTGAGAAATGTGAATAACCAAAGACTTTTTTTTACATAATCACAACTGATTCCACCGTTTGCATAGCAACATAAGGAATGACTTCCAAAATAAAGGGATTCGATATTAATTTACTACTTACTGTTTGCATGGATTGGAATGGAGCTGCATTAACATTGATTCCGCTGCTATGCAAAGGTTTGCTAGATCCGGCCTGGAACACCTGCGGCTGGGATGCGGTGGGAAGCGATGAAGATGATGGGGTCTGGTCAGTGACAGAATTCAGTGACATTGAAGCCTAATAATTAAAAAAAAAAACACCAACGTTTTAGCAGCTTTTGAATACTATCAAAAATCTAACTTAAAAACTTCACTTTTTTAAAAAAGCGACAATGCCTCAGGGTCACCTCAACAACTATTTTCTACCGCAGCTGAACAGCCACATTCATGATGGCATAATGGGAGATGAAAAACCTAGCAGTCTTCTCCCTCATTAACTTGAAACACAAAACGCTACATTTCCTAACTCAACACCGCTAATACTCATGTGCTGATGTTGGCATGTTACTTTTAACTAAATGGACAAGCTATTAAGCTAAAATTCTTACTACAAAGGACTTACTGGTCACAAACAGGCTCAAAATTTTGAAATTAAACAGAACTGAAGTGGCCCTATCAACAGGTAACTAAAAATCACAAGATTTTATTTACAAAGAAACACAAACTAGCGTTTGATCACACCTACAAGCAGAGTCCTTCCCACCCCTGTGAAATCTGACTTGCCTGAATCTGGTCAATTGATTCTTTCTGTGGCCGTTGCTCTGTTGTGTGAGAAGGCTGATACATGGGTTGGGAGGCTGAATATCCCTCACTTGTAGAAGAAACCAAGGGAACCTGACAAAATAAACCCCAAAGCCCCCAAAAGTCAGCTGATGCTCACACACAGATTTAGAAAAAGAATCACAAAACTCTGGAATGAATGGAACTCTCTAGTAGAAGTATGTATTTCCAGAAGATTTTGACAACCCATAAAAATTAAGTAATTTTTAAACAAGTAACCCGCCAGACTGTATTCTGTGGATATTTCTGAATCATCTGGACATGTATTTGCTTTTACTGGAGAACATTCTCCTCCTTATTTCCTTATACAACCTCAACTACCATTACAATAAAGCTGGGGAAAGACAGAAAGAGAAATACAGAGAAGTTTAAATGAGAGAACTCCAAGCTCATACAGAAATAGAGAAGCGCCGGTTTCCAATGGACTGAATTTGTTCATTTTACAGCCCCTGCTCCCCTACAGAGTCCAGGGAAAACTCTGGCCAACAAAGCAGGGGACTTTGCATTTGAAGCTACTGGGGACATTAAGAGGCAACTGGTAACAACTGATGGGTGTGTTCACATCACACTGTTGAAAATTCAAAAGGCAAAAGGTAAGTTTAGCTAGTGCTTGCAAGATCCCTAAGGGAATCATTGGCAACACTGGCAGAGGTAAGGAAAGTAAGAAAAAAATCCACTGAAGTCACAGACATCTTTTAATAGTAAAAGCTAGCAGTGAGACAACTCTGACAAAAAATTCTTCTACACCTACAAAACAACAAAACTGCTGAGAGTACCAGCATTTCAGCAGGTACGTACAAAGGAAACTCAAGAAAAAGAGCCACATTCATGTTATATACAAATAAGTGGCTTAAAATTCGCAGATCTAATCTGGACAATGATAAAGCAAGCAATTTATACTACCATCACCCAGATCAAACACCTAGAGAGATCAGATTCATTACTTGAGACCAGCAGAGTCCTTCAGAGATGCCACACATGCTTAATAAAAAAAACCAGGAAGTTCTTTAATCACTAGACAATTCAGTAAGAAACTGGCACGTCTTAATGAAAAGTGAATACACCATTTACACACAGCAGAAGAACATTTAAGAGATCCTACTTAAACAGGAATTTCAGGAAAACTCAACTGAAAAAGGCATTCCAAATGAAGTCCTTCCTCTGAATCACAAAAAAACCCCCACTTAAAATTCACCACCATCACACGGAAACCAAGAACTGCCCAGAAGTCCACAGTGAGCCATTACAACGAGCAGTGCAAACCACAACTGCTTCCGGGCTTGTGCCCTTCAGTTTAAGAGGCCTCTAATTAGAAATGCAATTTCCTCAATAAACTCGTACTTCAACCTTGAACCCAACAGTTTCCCAAACAGGGTAATGTCTGATAAGACTCCATTACAGACAATATGCCATGTCTGCATAGCATAAAAACTATATATAGTAATGCTTAAGATATAACAGACGTTAACAGATTTGCCAGAATGAGAGCTGCAGCTTTTTCTTGGAGCTTTTCATACAGTTAGGAATTAAGGCTTATTATAACATCAAACCTAAAATAATTTAAAATCCAAAATACAATTTACTAAATATGTTACCTGCGTAGCTTCTGGTTGCACAGGAACTTGATTAGGCTGGGCAAGTCTTGACTCAGCATGAACTGAAAGAAAATAAATTCACTTATTACATCGCACAATCAAACCGTAGCCAGAAGAGCATTACCACCTTATCTATTTGTTATTTGAAAGCTCATCACCATAAAGATGATTATGCCTTTGGCATGGCAAAGCTACACTCAAAACACCAATTACCATTTCCATGCAAGGTATGTTTTTTCTAATTGTCTAAAATAATCCAGCAATTTCCCCAAGGCTCAGCAAAATTCTATTTTCTTCATTTATTAAAGTTTAAAATGTTCCACACTTCCATGCAAAATGTAGAAGCAACTGAGAATCTGAAGTCTACAAATAGGATGCTTCAAAAGTACAATCACGTTTGTGAGAATAACACACTTTAACATCGTTTGTGATGGCCTCTTTGCTACATAGCAGTAACTGAAGCATTTCTAATAGATGATTTGCAGACTTCCCCAATATTTATGTTTAGGATTTACCATTACAAACCTGGAGGGCAAACCATTTGTGGCATGTCCAAATTCTGTGCTGGATTCATGGGCTGTGCAGATACAATAGCAGGGTCCAGTGTTTGGTTCTCAAACTCCAGCATAGAGTCCTGAGAAAAAATAAAAATAATATGATCAAATCCAATTTACTGTGTTTTAAAAATATTAACGTTCAGAGTACAGATACGATCAGGTTACAATAAAGCAAGCTCAGTACACAATTGGTGGGTTTTCATAGGTTTTTAAATCAATGCAGGTAATAAAAATTCCAAAATGTATTTATCACAATAAAAATTCAGTCCGTGTATACAAATTACAGCTCATCTGACAAAAAGATAACTGGAGGGAGATTTCAGTAGCCTGATAGAATAGGCGGTAATCTACTCTTTACTCTTCATCCTAAATTAGCAATTTGTAGGAAGAAACAAAAAAAGGAACCTAAGAAGCGCATTCCTCATTTGTTACCAAGGTGTCTTCTTTTTGGTAGGAAGAGGAGAGGCTTTTTCTGATGTATTCTGTTATCTCTCAATGCATTCCTAGTTGGTTCTAACTTAACAGATTAAAGAAAGCCTTCCAGAAGCACCTCTAAAGTACTCTCTCCACTTGTAGAAGTTTTTCATAACACAACATTTAGAACTAGCTTATAGAAGAGGTATTTTACCTCTGGTCTCACTTCAGCAGAATACACACCATGGCACCCTCTGCTGCACCACTTTCTGCCTTCTCGGTGGATTTAGTACGAACAAGGACTGAAAAGCTAAATAACACTCTCATTGTACTTTGACAGCACACAGGTTTGCAGGCTTTGGATGAGATTTTGCCACAAAGCACTACATTATTTGCAAGACCGTCGTATTTTTCAAATAAACTACAGCAAACTCTTTAAATCATGACTAAAATGCTCTTTTGTTTCTTTGATTACAGCTTCACAGTACTACAGTGGGTTCATCATACCTGCATGAAGTTATATGGGCCCTGCATCTGCGCCATAAGGTCCTGTACTCGCTGTCTTCTAACAAGAGGATCTGCTTGAGCCACGGTAGTGAGCGTGTGAGGTTCAGGAACCGGAGGAGATGTAGCTTGTGTCTGTTGCTGCAGCGAGTTTACAACCTAACAAGAAAAAAGCAACTGACTGAAGTTTCAGCTTAAGATAACACCACACAGAAGTGACTCAGTAGTTCTTGAAATTTATGGCTATTGCCTCATTCATTATGGTCATAATTACTATAATGTTCTTGAAGAAAAATACTACATCCTCCAAGTCATGCCAGTACCGGTGGCCAGTTACTGACCTGAGCACTTCACAAGATGAAAGAGTCTAGAGACTGTGCTCTATTTGCTTTCCATCTACTCTACTCCCTGTTAAGACCAGCACTAACAAAAACAATCTGTTCAATATTAAAGGGACTTTTTAAAAAAGAGTAGGATTTGAGACAGCAATTTATCAACATTTGGAAATTTAAAGTTAGGGAAAGTAAGTTTCAGAAATATGCATGCTTGGACAACAGTTCTTTTCTTATACCTTTTTTGGTACCATAAGTAGAGTCAGAATCTTTTGGTCTATCTTAAGACTTCAGAAGTCCAAGTTTTCATAGTCAGGTCTAGACCCAAGTTCACAAGTTCGCAAGTGTAATCCCAGCTAGCCAATTTATGGTCTCAGAGAACAGCAGGCAGCACTGCGTGATGGGACGATTGCAGAGAGCACCGTGGGGGGACACCAGAAGCCCAGAAGCAGAAGCACAACTTACAGCGGGCAAAAAAGCTCCAATTTACTAGACATATTCCAATACGGTGCACATAAACAATGGTACAAACAGCAACATGCTTTCAAATACCACCTTATCAACGACAGCAGAGCAACCAGGAAAGCTGAACATGAGCATCTAATAACAACTATCACCAAACATCTTGAAAACATGGTTACAAGGGCAATTGACCTGCATAAAGCAGCACTTTCACATTTCTAACCGGTTTTGCTCTTTAGGCAACTCCGGTACCACAGAAGTGCCATTTCCAATTTGCATTCATGTCAACAACTGTCCTTTAAAAAGAAGATCATTGTCAGTAAGTTGTCTCTTGCTTCTCTATTCCCATGAGCTTTTCATCATTAATAATCTTCCAGGTAAACAGGTAAGCCTTAAACTTACAGTTGCACAGGATATAAATTAGTTATGAATTATTATAAATTAGTTATGAATTATTATAAATTAGTTATGAATTATTATACATTAATGCACTTCAAAGTTCAAAATATTTATGTAAAATACTGTTTCTTAGAACTGCAGAGCAGACTTTTGCACAGCAGCCATGACGACAAATGACAAAACAGTCCTAGTTTAGACCAGTTCTGTAGCGATACGTCTGAACTTCAAACCTGAACTCCCTCTATCCACCCTCAAAGCCTACAATTTTTTTTTTTTTAACTTCTCAAAGAAACCTACAGCATCTCCCAGGGTGCCTACTCCTTGCTCAGATATACAAACATCGTTTGTATGTGACATTCTGCACATGCAACTACCTCACAAACTCCAGTGACACTTTCCTTGACCAAATCCCTAGCCACCTGTAGTACAAAATAAAATAAAATAAAAATCTCTAAACTGAACTAAAAAACGACTACAACCTACATTCCTCAATATTCCCTTCAGATCTGAATCTCCACTAGGAGAAACCCAAGGAGAAGCAATATGACAATTCCCATGTTTCCCACACTGGGAAACAACCACAACCGCTCTGCTGTATTACACATTCCCCAGACTCCAAAATATGGACTCTTTCCAAATTAAGAATTAAACCCCTGTGAGCAGAAAAAACACCTTTTTAAAAATGTTATTCAGCACATGTATACAGACCTCCTGCACATTACAAAGCTCTAAAATGGAAGTGAAGAAAAAGTGGAAGCCAGATGACTATGTGAAACTTTCTTTCTCCCAAATACCACAGTACTAACTTCGGATGGTGCTTTTTACATTGTCTTTGTCAAGCCTCTTTTTTTAATGTCAAATGAACTGTTTAGAGCCTATTCCTTTAGTCTTATTATCACGACCAGGTACTTTGACCTATTATAATCATAGTAGAATGAAACTACCAAAAAAAAAATAATATTCGAGTTTTGCATATTGACTTTCCAATGAACAAGCTCTAGTTCTACAGTTAAGAGCTTTCTAACAGCCTGCCACATGAAAAAGGTATGGAGAATGCTTAAATATAAGGATCATTATTCAAAAAGCAAACTATTACCCCACCATAGATCTCCATTCATCTCGGGGGCACAGCAGCAAGGTGAAACTTTTTCTGCAGAATAGCAGAAATTGCACACTCCCCCCTCCTGCCACCCTGCGCCTCCACCTTCTCAGCAGGCAGAGCTGCCCAGACACAGCCAGAGAACGACAGGGCTGAGGCAGTCAAAGGGCAAAGGAAGAGGAAAGAAGAAGTAAAAATAGGAGTTTAATGAGACCACAAACCGATCAGAATGAACCTGTGTTCTGGCAGACACAGAACAGTTTCCAGTTCTACAAAAAAAAACCATACACACATCCATCCAACCAAAGCTCCCTAATCTAAGACAGAGAATTTTCTATAGAAGCAGATTCAGGTACTTATTACAAATAGGCTGTTAAAATAAAATCAATCAAATAAACAAACCTGAACAACAAGCAGCCCCCAAAATCCAAAACAAGAAAACACCCTACAAACAAACCCCCCTCTATTACCGCTAAAATACATCTTCCCCAAAATTAAAACATCATACAATCGAAATGCAAATACACTTCTGAGAATTCACATGCAAATTCTTCAGTTTAAAACTTATGGAAGGCCCATCCAGGAACATCACTGTGAGACACCAACACTTCTCAAACTAGAAACATATCACAGGAATCTTGAATGTATCACATCTGCTCAATGGTTACTGGAAAACAGGCCAGTTTGTGATAGCCTTCCTCTTCATAAACCGTTACGGAAATCTTTTACATAAATGTTCTCTTTCACAATACTACCAGCTGCCAAATGTAACAGCTCTCGTTCACAGCCCCCACTATACTAACGCCACAACTACCTCGAGCTGAAGAGCACCGAGGCTCTATACAACGTGTATCGTCTTCCCTAAGGATAACCCAGTTGTGTTCCCATGAGAAAAGGGGTTTTGGTGCCAGCAAGAACAGGAAGAGTCATTTCAAAGACAGTTATTCTCAATTTCCCCTTTTTGCATTAAATCCAAGAAAGTAAGGTTCTTAATTATGAAGCAGCAGTCTTCACATTGCTCATCTGTACATACTCCAAGAAACTGGGAGACAAAGGCGAACTGAAGTATATATTATTTGTGTTGTTCTACAAAAACAAAGCTGATATAATGCAGATTTAGCTGACTAGTAAATACACACGGAAAATTAGGAGTTTCTGAAATTGGTCTGGTACAAAACTACAACCTGAATTCTTTTACCATACTAGTGCATATTACTATTATTATTCCCACAAAGTAGCATCTCAGTTTCCAGCTGTGCAATCCAGAGTCTTACAGTTTCAGAGCAGAGGGAAGCGGAACAGGCTTCAATAAGGCCCATATTCTCATGTCTTCTTCCATATTACTTACATTAAAAACAACAGAGAATTAAACCTCTAGGCTACTCTGGACACGTGGTATAAACAGATAATTTGGGTATATTTCAACATAGACTGAAGCCATTCAAGCAATAACTTTAAAATACATCAAGCACGACTTTTAATCTGCATGGTTTTGGAGGCTTTCTTAGTTTTTAAAAGAGATTTCTTAAATCACATTTAATAGCAATGATATTTTAAGGTTTTTTAAGGGAATGGAATACTATTACCAGATACTACCAAAATCATTCATGTACACATGGCAAAGTTGCTTAGTTAGGTATAGGAGCTTCATATCCATCTTAATTATTATTACATCTCTTACTGGTCTTCAACACCGTAAAATAGGAATTTCAGCCAGACTGAATGTAAAAATTAGGCAAATTAGGTAATAGTATCAAAATGGCTCCTCTCTTTTTCACCACCTGAACACACGATGAACACTTCCTCCACTCCTACATTCCAGAGCATGGAAGAGTCTAAAAAATTGACCATATGTAATTTGTTGCTACAAAAGGCTAAAGTGAGTAAAAAATTAAGTCTCCAGCACCTGAAAGATACTCCTTGTACCTGTTCCTAACAGATGGGACACGACCCAAGTTCCAACACATCAAACATCTGAATGACTCCACGTGACTTGTCCTTTCCAGTACGTGCAGAACACAAATTCTAGTGTAATAAAATGGACTTGGACATATAGCTAAGACTAGAATCTAAGTTACTAAACTGGGAATGGATCCCAATAGCAATAGACCACAAACATCACAAGTGAACAACCACTCAATGGCAAAGTAGTAACAAGTTAAACACTTGAACTATAGCTCTTGAAATCAGAGACATACACAGCCAGGCACATTTTAACATCAAATTACGTGCATATTCGATCTGGAGTAGATGTTAGTTGAGATACTAATTTTCAGCTCCCTCTCCATGGAACCACGCAACGACACGCACAACTATGCCATGCTGCCAGCAGCTGGGTAGATAAACTTAAGTTCTACATTTGCAGCAATGTTCTCTTAAAAAAAAATAAAAAGCCTTTATAAAAAAAAAAGTCTATTTCAGCCTAAGACTTAAGTCCCATTTTCCCAAGCAAGCCACTACTGAACAAAGCAAGTTCTCCACAAACTCAGCCAGACTGCGTAGCTTCTATTTTAGGTACTCCTGAGCTAAATATATAATTGAAGACTGAGTAGTGAGTCCAAGCCTACTTAAATATATGTATTTTTGTATATATTAGGGGAGAAGGGATGCAATACTAAAACCTATGAGTTGTGAGTCAGCGGAAACAGGGATTGCAATTTTACCTGCAGTACACAAGATCTTACCTCAACCGTTTCAACTGTCCACTCATCTACCTGTTCCTTCTCACTACTGCTGAACTGAGTCTCTGCCATGAATTGTCTGTTTACATACTAAAATAAAAATAAGAAAGGGTATGAAAGTAAAAGTAAGTGGCATTAAAGGTATACAAAATGACAATCTTTCCAGTGAATAATACCTCAGTTGATTCAACTTCAGCTGGTTCAGTAAATTCTTCCGCTGGATCAGGTTCTGTAAGAAAAATGTATTATTTATGTGAAAAAATAAAGCAAACCAAACATCATGCTACAGACCTAGAAGACAGAAGGTTAGATGAGAAAACCTCCCCCAAAAAAAGTGGAATTTTGAATTGTGATGCATTTTTGTACTCGTTATTTATCAAAAGTATTTATTTAAAGAAGTGTGATGGACTACTATTACACAGGAAGTACAGCTAAGTATAAGAATTAACGGACACACTTCTACTCCTGAGTGACATGAATACCTAATATTAGAAGCTTGCTATGTGTTAAGGAATGAGCCACCTTGTGAGACATCTTCAAGAGGAATGGATTTTGATTAGATCTGAAATTAGAGCCTCAATACTGCTGACTTGTACAGTTAAGTAGCTGCTGGGTTCAGAAACAAACCCATCGTTACAAGGTAGATAAAAGAACTTGTCTCAGAACGAAGAGAATAATAACAGAATATTAACAGAGAATTAAGCAGTAACAAGGATTTTCAGAGTTTTAAAGTAAAATTAAAAAAAAAGAAACCAGACACATTAAATTGTTGCTATGAAGAGATAAGTTTAGTTACCCCAAATTTCAATTTCCACAAAATACTCAAAAGGGAACTGAAAGATTCAACACGAATCTTTTCTTCAAGTTTGGTACCACATCCACAAGTTTTAAGTATATAATCATATATTTTGCTTCAAAAACTCTTTCCTTATAACAAAGGGTTACATTGATGGAACCAGTGAAAAACAAAGGCCTCAGGCAACCAGAATTTTAATTATTTTAATACTACAGACAAACAAGATTTTGTTTATAAATCATAACGAGAAGTTCTACAAGGAAAACAAAATAGGAAAAAGGCAATTTTCGTTTGCCTAAACCTGCTTCTAAATAATGTCATTGTTGGCCTGGGTTCTTATTTCAGCAAGTGACATATTGGTCAGAGAAATGCTGAAAGATGTGTTCAAAACCAAGTACTAGTAAGGGATTTTGTTCCTTCATTCAGCTGATGCTCCATAGTTAGAACAGTAAGACTTTGCTTGCACTGAATGAAGACATTTATGACATGACCATTAAAAAGGATAACGGTCCCTCCAAAGCAGCTGGCAAGAGTCAGCCTTAGAGAACTCTTCTGGAACACAGCTCTGTTTCTCCCTCCCAATGGCTCAGGGCAGGGAACTGCCAGAGAAGGTACAGCAGAGGGCTACAAAGAGGATTAGGGGCCTGGAGCATCTCTCTGACGAGAAAAGACTGAAGGACTTGGGTCTTTTTAGTCTTGAGAAG
>JAOXNO010000041.1:65976495-65992405 GCA_028565335.1 Limnodromus scolopaceus | reverse complement strand
CTTCTCTGGAGACATTCAAAACCTGCCTGGACACGTTCCTGTGCAACCTGCTCTGGGTGGACCTGCTTTGGCAGGGGACTGGAGGATCTCTAGAGGTCCCTTCCAACCCCTTATCATTCTGTGATTCTGTGACAGGGCTGAACGACTGCCCCTATACATGGTACCTGGCCAGATTTATACCCCATTATCAAGAAATGACATTTTTATTCAAAACACCTGTACACCTGAAGAACTCAGAGACAGGTGACTTTTTGCGCTTGAAACTGCATTTGCAATTTAATTATTCTAACAAATCCAAAGAGACAAGACAGTACAGCACAAATATGTCAGTCAAGGGGGATCTTCATATTCTTACCAGCTTCTGCTACAGTGTCTTCTACTGCAGGTGCGGGTGCTGCCTCTTCTTCCTCACACAGTCCATTCTGATGGTTGTGGGTGCTATCAAAGTAACTAGTTTGAAGAATACGTTCAACGATCTCCTTTAGCGCTTTATCTGGGAAAATGTAAGAAGTAAGAAGATTAACAGTAATTCAATCCTAATAATATTTTCCTTCCTTCCCAAAGATCCCACATAAATGTTATTACCCTTTTGCTGGGAAGATGTTGCTGGGCCAAGCTAGTCCATGGATACTACTGTTACAGAATTTCTTCTTACTAGGTAATATTAAATAAATCAATAATCAACTTACGTACAGAAATACCTGACGGGCAAGGAGAGTCTTAAGAGTATGTAATAACCTTCAGAAGGTTTGTGAAACACTTTAAAGTGAAGCAAAGTTTATGAATTTAATTGCCGTGCTTTTATTCCTGCTATTTAAAAAACGTCTGGTTGCTTAGTTTTCAGTTTGGAAAGTTTTACGAACTCACTGAAGTTTCAACTGTAACCGATTTATTTGTAATTTCCTAATAAAAAACAAACCCTTTTCTGCAAGTCAATTTCTTACAAAACAACTGTCATACAAACACATTTACACAAGTAATTCAAGAAGGTTCTTCCCCTGAGGTGAAGCGGCTCAGAACAGCCTTTGTAAGTGAAACAAGCACAAGCTTGCAGTCCGTGCCTCGGATCAATCCTGTGGTGTCTTAACCCAAACCAAATCAGCCGTTGGCAAGGCAGCATTTCTGACTGTCTTGGCCAACACAAACAAAAACAGACTCGGAATGGAAGATTCACAAGGCACCTCTGGCCAGTGATGATCCCTGTATGAATCAATACATACACACAAGCAAAGAAATACATTAACTTTTATCCTGATGATAAGACAAAGCAAACCAGCAATGGCTGCCAACAATGTCAGTAAAAGCTCATCCCGAGATCCAGACACAGTACGCAGCACAGCTGTACCCAGTAAGAGAATGACTAGGTCCCCAAGCATACATCAGCTCCCTCCTGGAAACCATCCTCATACCTTCTCCTTCCTCCACCTCTTCAAAAAAGCCTGGGGCACTTATCTTTGGGCTCTCACCAGTATCTAACACCACAACCATTTCAGACCTGAGTTCTTGCAGAACAAACACTGTGAAAATTAACATTTCCGCAAGAAAGCAGTCCATTTTCATGACTACACCGTGATTTACAGAGTTAATCAATCAAAATAGGGCAAAACCAGTAAGTTCTTTGCAGGAGACAAGGAGGGGCAGAACATCACACTGAATTTGACCTAGTATATAAACTGGCATGGCCTTACTACTGACAAAGCTCCTTGTTCACAAACATGTTTCCAGAAAACAAAGAATTGCTGCAAAGCACCACTAGTGGCAGAATACTGCTGAAACCGCAGGAACAGACTAAGCTAAAAATACTGAGTAATGCTGCATCAGTAAATAAAATACACCACACAGTAATCTCACACTTCAGGAAGTTCTTCCATTACAGTCCAGCTAAGGTCTGAAAAAAAAAAAGTACCTGCTCTAAAAATTCAGGAAGATAATGAACTGCCAAAGTCCTCTTAGATCAAACACTGCATTTTAGTTCAAGCAAATTCAGAGCGCTATCTCTGAACACAGAGACTATACTTACAGGTTGTTCCACAAACTGGTTTTTCCTTCCCTTCCAGTAAGTCCCACAGGTGAACAGATGCTTGCTCATACTGCTCACTCAACCTTAAAAAACATAATCAGTAAGGGTTAATTTCTTACCAAGTCTTTAAATTGTCACAGGACAAATATATCCTTAACTAACTGACAATTATAAAGAAAAGGACGTTACTAGAAGCCTACCTCATGTTCATGTCCCGTTCGGGGTAAACTAGCTTGTAAAACTCATCCAGCATTGTCAGTTCCTCCTCTGTCAGTACTGGCACTCCATTTGAGCCTTGTTTCAAGTCGTTGCGCACTTCGTCATCGCCCAACTTGTCCAAAATAAACTGTAGCTCTAGTACAGTTTTTAAACGTTTCTGCTCAGCTTCTTCTCGCATCAGTTGCTCCCTGCGAGCTGTCTTTTTTATTGTTTTCTGGATCTGTTTAAAACAAGAAGAAGAATTTTTAAATTGCTTAAACTTAGATTCTCTAGTGAACTCGGGGGAAAAAAAATATATTTGAAATGTCTTTTATTGATGAGATGGATGTTGGTGTTGAACTGCTACTTATCAATCTAATATTAGAGCAGAATAATCTGTGAGATTTGAAGAATAAGCAGAGTCAAAACCCTGCAAAGTAAGACAAACTTTAAAATCAATGCCACAAACCTTGGATCATATCAGATCTTGATCACGTTCTTACTGTAAGACTGTACTTCATGATTTACAAGCAGTTCTGCAACTGCAGTTACCATGTCCAAAGGTTCTGACATGAATGTGTTATTTCTAACAAGCCCAGCTTGCTGTTATCTGCTTCCTTTATGAATTATTCTGTAAACTCTACGTGACTTTAATCTAGAAGAAAGTGTCAAATATGTACAAAATTAACTACCTTTTAGCCAAACATAGTGGCTATTTACAACTTCTGGTTTCCTTAACTCAAGAACTTACAGCAATTAGAAAAGGTACAGAGAAGGGCAACCCAAATGATTAAGGGGACAGAGCAGTCGCCTTATGAGCAGAGTCTAAGACTTGGGTTCTCCAATTTGGAGGAGTAAGGGTGATCCAGCTTTTTCATAAAGGCCAGCAGATAACATGAACAGAGCAGTTATTCACCATGTCCCGTGATAGTAGGAGGCGTTCATTGAAACTACCAGGAGATCAGCTTAAAAACAGATAACCAAAACAAAAGTGCTCTTGTTTCTTACACACCCTAGGAGGGAACTCACAGAATGTTTTGCCATGAAAGGCCGGCGAGATAGACACTATCAGCAAGTTCAAAAAAAGGTTTGAATAAATTCTTGGACATGAGCTCCACGGACACTAAAGGGAACAGGAAAACATCTACATTCTCAGTCTGAGGATCAGGGATGCTGGAAGGGAATGGATAATCATCAGCCTTGTACCCTACACAGTACATACTACAACTGCTGTCGTAATACTGGTCTAAATGCATCACTACTCCAAACCTACAGGATGCTTCTTCCATTCTTGTTTTTAATCCAAGCATCTAGCATTCAAAATTCAGCTTGTTCACTTTGTAACTATGCAAATTTTTAATCTTCCTTTTCAGAAAAATTTAACTCATGACAGTAACTTTCTCCATCTGAAACATTTTTTTTAAAAATCAAAGACCTACCTTAACATCAACAGTATATACAGTATATAACATCATGTATATACAGTATATAACATCAACTGTAACACTTAAAGGGCGAGTGTCAAGAGGATGGGGCCAGTCTTTTCTCAGTGGTGGTCAGTGACAGGACAAGAGGTAATGGGGCACAAACTTGAACATAAGAAGTTCCACCTAAACATGAGGAGGAACTTCTTCACTGTGAGGGTGGCAGAGCCCTAGAAGAGGCTGCCCAGAGAGGTGGTAGAGCCTCCATCTCGGGAGACACTCAAAACCCCCCGGACACATTCCTGTGTGACCTGTTCTGTGTGACCCTGCTTTGGAGGGGGGTTGGACTAGATGATCTCCAGAGGTCCCTTCCAACCCCATACTATTTTGGGATTCTGTATGAGAACTAACTCCAATCAAGAAAAAATGCTACTGAGTTTGAAAGCAGACCAACAATTTATCACTCCTGGATTCACTCGATTCTTTTAGCAGTCAGCTGACTAGGGAAACATTTCAGGAAAGTTCTTCATTACTAAGATTCCGTAAGCATAGATGGAACCCCGATGCAAGAAAAGCAAAGGCACGGCTTGGCTTAGAGACCTAGAAACTAACAGCCACATCAAATGTAGAAAGCAGTTCATAATGCGAGGATGCTGATGCCCTTCAAATTACCACAGTCTGTTCACAAACTTAATACACTCATTAGGCCAGTCTGCTGCACTAACATCCACTACACAATGAATTCCACCAGTGTTGCTGCTCTCTCCAAACTCATTAACTCTAACTCTACTACCGCATTTACAATCTTCCAGCCCTGGAGAACGGGTTACACTCTCAGCTTGCCCCAGAATTAATTCTTCCTTGCAATGATACTGCAGAGATCTAAAGTGCATCTTTTTGTATGCAGCCCTTGGCACAAGAAATAAAGCAAAGCTGTCTATATAACTGGAACTGTCTAATCGAGTTTTAAAACTTCTTCTTGACCACACTGTTATTTTACATCCTTGATAAAACATCAACCCAAAAGAGTACCTGCTTTACTAGTACTCGGCTAACATATCCTTTATGAAAATAGTATTAATCTTGTCCCATCCTGCAGTTGAAGACTGTATTTGCAATTAACAAGACAGAAACTTGAAAAAGGAACTGCAATGCTTTCAGTTGCTGAGATTTGATATCCTATGCTAATACAAAGAAATGAAAACCCTCAGCCACTTGCCAAAGAGAGGAGACAGCCTGTGAAATCTCCATTTTCTTTAAAAAAAAAAATGTTACTATTGGCATCATAAGTGGCTGATTATAATGTTGCATGACAGGCCTGTTCTGCAATCACTGTTTTTAACAGCTATGTTTTATCAGAAAGTTACACTTTGTTCCCATACATTTACGTAGTCCATCAGAAAAATATTTTAGAGTCTTCAGAAAACCTGACACAAACTAATACACAGAGTAAAAGGAAACAGTAAAACATACAAGAAATCATGAGCATTTCATCTCTGTAAATAGAGGTGGCTACTGCATCTCCTATTAGCGCAAAAGAGTTTAAAGCCTCAGTGTTTGGTATTGCAGCTGATGGCCCACGTTGCACCACTTGCTCTTTACTTACATCTTGGCTGAGAGCCATAAAACTCCTCTGCAGTTCTTTAGCAAATTCCAGATTATTTGTCACTTCCTGGTATTTTGACACCGCATCCTTAAAAAAAACAACAAAGAGAACACAAAAGTAAATCATCACAAATGGAATACATACTTCCAACAAAAAATTCCCAGATTTTCAATTCCTAAGTGAGACACAGTATCCCGGAATGGGGCTGCCTGCAACAATGTTAAGTCAAATTTTGATTTTCACTGGCTAAAATGTTGAAAAGACTTGGGTCTGTCTTTAGGACCTTTAGTTTCTTACATAAATATGCTACAGCACATTCATATATAGGCTTACATGCATGACATAGTATTTTAATGTTTTAGCCAGTTTCTGATAAAAATTAACTGGCAGGCTGGGGGAAAAACGGAGGAGAAGAGTGATCTGGCACCTCAAAACTTCTCAAGAGATAGATGTTTGAGAATTAATGCACCGTTATCTTGAGTCAGAGGCAAAAATCAATTCTACGCAGACCACAACATTCCCTTCTCCAGAAATCTGTATTATTTGCTATTTTCTTAAATCTAATATTCTGATTTGCACTAAAGCAATCCAAACTCCTTAACCCTACTTTGCAGTGCTGCGAAATTACAGTCAGCTCAGAGGAAAAAAACCAAAACCAAAAATACAGCTGAGACATTTACACTCCTGCTGCGACAAAATTAATAATGGATATGTTCGTGGTAAGAACAATTGAGCCAGAGAGAAGGTAAGATCCTGCTTTCTTTGGAAATAGAGGCGTGGTAGTCAGTCTGTGGTCTTCATAAAACTTAATTCATGAGCTTCCCTCCTCAATATGAGATTTCAGTTTCATCCTTGCTCAAACAGAAAACTTCTCATAGTTTATTTTCAAAATACACCATTAAAAAATAAAAATATCAGATCAGTGATATTTCAGTTTTTGGTTGGCACAGAAGAACCAAAGCGAAGCCTAAACAGATGAGAAGACCACATGAACCAAGAGAAGCAGCTAATTCTTTTAATTGTGAACAGCTGCAATAGTTGCAGTGTACATTTTCTTTTCCTTCACTCTTTTCAATGTTATAAATCATCATCAAAATATTGTTGATTACTGAGCATCTGGTAATCTCTCCAAGTATCAATATGCATGTTTGCATCATACAACTGAATTTAAATTGATACTTGCTTTACATTTACTACAACTGGAAAACTGCTGTTGAGTCAAGCACTACAATAACGTACTTTAAGACCCAGCCCCAACAAGGAGACAAGCAGGATTCATTCAGTAAGTCCAGCTTATCTAGAGCGGCATATCTGCTGCACCGATAGCTGTGACATACACGTGGATGTAGCTTATTTTCAGAGCAATTGAGACTAGGTCTAAGCTACATCTCTAACTAGATGGCACAATATTTACAAGCTGCCAAGTGACTAAGCTCCTGAAGTTCTCCCTGGGCACACTTTCTGCAAAAAAAAGGATGATGTCCAGAGAACCTCAAAGGTATCATATTTAGCTCTTTCAACAGTCCTAGGTCATAACACATGCCAGTTTTCACCACAGCTTATTTACAACCTAACCTCAACAAACATAAAGCATTACAACACATTCATTTACCCACTCCTTCAGTTTCTGATTAACAGAAAGATTGAGATGATCTAGGCAACAAAAAAAACCTGAGGCCAAGTCAGAGCTCAGAAAAATCTAGCTTTTAACAAGGGAAAAAGGAAGTGAAATTCACCCCTTCCTTCCCCACAAAGATCACAAAACAATTTAACAGACATATGGTTAGCATTTCTTTTTTCCTTTTACCAGTTGATCTTGATTCAGACGTTCTCCTTTGTTCATTCGTTCCTGGTAATCATCAAGTTTGCTCTGAAAAGAAAGAAAAATGCTATTACGAGAAGCCAAAATCAGGTTACCGCTATTTTCTACTTGTGCTAACAAAATTAGGTACTGTAATATTACAGAAAACACAAACTGTAACAAATTACACAAGCATGCAACTGTTATGTAGAAATAGCACCCAAGAAAACTTGTCTTCTGGGTTAGAAAAATGTAATTACTTCCCCAAGAGACAAATATTTCAATGTTACTTGGCTATCGTGATACATCTTCACAACTAGTCTTAATTTCTGAGAAAAATGTAGATTCCTCCTAATGGGGAGAACACTCTCAATGCACATTTCCATCAGTTCAAACAACAGAGAGCTGAACTCATTTTGAATCAGAGCTTATTTCTCCCATATCACTACAATACCAAAAACATGACTGCAAAAAAACCACTGTCAATGCTAATAAGATTCAGAACTGTAATTCTTTGTACTTGCATCAGTTAAGATAGTTTTAAAGAATTTAAAACAGTTTCTAATCCTTTATGCAAGAATGCCCACCAACACAATTCATATTAATAGCTCTAAAATATTTTTGTTCAAGAGCATTAAGATTCCTTTTTCATGGAGAGAAACTGAACAAGGAATCATTAGGTTAATTTGCAGCAGGAACAGTTCTCTAATCTGCTCAAATACAAAACCCTACAAAACACTGACATTAGCCAAAAGCAGGTAAAACTTATACACGCCAGAAGTGACAAAGAACCTACAGGTTAAGCAGAAAGTCTAGAAGAATAACATAACTATTAAGCTCTGAGCTTTCAGCATTTCTGTATTACCACATATGCTTGTATTTTTTACGAAATTTGCCTTGGTCTTATTAAAAAAGCCATTTAAATGAATCCTTAAGAATTACCTTCCCAATCTAGCATAACAACAAGAAGAAAGCAAACAGAAACACTTCATTTTGAATGTAAAATAATTCAAGCCCTGATGCAACCACTGGTTCAGAGTTTGTAGTTGCCACAGAATGACAGGGGGGTTTGGTGGTGATGGTTTTGGGGTTTTTTACTATTTTTGTTTCAGGACATTTCAGTTAAAATATTTTACTGATATTTCTCTAGCTATTTCAACTTCTATGCTCCACCTCAGACTTTTTGGAAAGATTCAAGTCTATGAAAACAGTTTAACAAGAAAGCTCCTCTTACAAAGTATTTGACGCCCAGCATCACTTACTGGAACAGGTAACCACCTTTACGGCTGGTCTTTTTGATGTGTCCTAGCGCCAACAGTTTATTTCTTTGGAAATCCTACAGGTTAGATTTAACACCTAACTACTTCATATTTCAGTGTATCAGAGCTAGTAATGGCCTAGGAGAAGTCAAAGAAGAGCTTCCTGAGCTCCAAATAATATATTACAGGGAATTAGATGCGGGAGACAGACACAAGTAGAGTAATAGTTGTCAAATGCAGCAGCCACACAGTTGGTAATACATAAAAAAAATACACCTGAAGAGTATTTGGCATATTGGAAACCTACCACAACAGGAAATGAGGTCATTTTACTCCTCTATATACTGATTTTAGAATAGACAATGACATGTTCGGACAATCACGAACTTAGTTTTCATGATTTAAGAGACTGTAGCTGAGCTGTGAGATCTAAAAAGGAGGGTAAAGAGCCCAGTGCAAAGCCAGCCAGGTTAACCGAAGCCTTCGCTGCTTAATGTAGCTTAAATCCTACAACAAAGTGGCTTTGCAGACAAAGAAATTTTCAGAAGTTCCTGCTTGCTCAAGCCACTTGCTCCCATGCTGCAGATTACAATTCCCTTGGTCACACTGATGCAATTGTTTGTGAGGCCACGCAGTAAATAGCCTGCTAATATGAGCCAGTTTAAACAGCGCCTACAAAAATGCATCTAAAAAAACCCACCAATTTGTGTGATACAGTTTCCAGCTCAAACCCATAAACAATAACAACAGTAAAACAAACAGGATAGAACACCAAATTCCAGGAGAACACTATTTAAATCAACTCTGTTGAAGTAAACATATATTGCAAAATTATGCTGCAAAACACTCATATAATCCATTTTGGTGGCTAAGGGCATAAGGGAGGGAAGAGAGAAAAATACCCTAAATAACTACAACTGTTTCTGCATAGTTCTTACGTGCAGCCTTCCTTCAGCATAGCTGGTATCTTCATATTAAGCATATTACAATAATATATTTTAACAGTGAATAAGTTTTTCGTAAATGGTCAGATATTTTTGGGTCTAATGTAAATGCTTTGTTAATTTTTATTCAGCAATTTAGCAACTAAAAACCAAAGGGTAATACGTCTATTCCGAGGAATAGAAGAAAAATTACTTCTGCTCACTTCTCCTTCCTTAAAAATATTCGTATCAGAAAGGTAAAAGCCAAAGAAGGAAAAGCCCTTTCAGCTGCAATGCAGAGGACAAGCAGATGTGTATTTAGTTACACGTTATCGTAAAGATTCCAAATGCCAAGCAAGTATTTTTCTATCATCCCAAAGACACCGTAAAATCCAAATGCTGCATTACACAAAAATATTAAGGAAGCAAAATGCTTTGTCTTCAATCTGTACCATCAACTAAAAGCAATCTAAGAGCAGCATTAGTGCTGTAAAAAAACTGCAGTAAAATTCCTGCTTAGCAACCTACTGCAGTGTCTGCAAGAAGTAAAGACCTTCTTAATTTTACCCCCCCTTACCCAACTTCACCTTCACTCATGACAGATACATATCTCAAAGCATAAAAGCCAGGCCAGCAGAAAAAAAACCCTCCAATAATCAAGTGGCAAAGTGAGCACAGAAATTGTCTATTAAACAGCTCATGAGTCAGCAGACCCCAGCTCTGCAGAGAGCAAGCCACCAGGCTTCATTTCTTTTTCCACCAAGATACCTGAAGTATTTTGGAGTTCCCTGTGAGAAAAGCACTAAATACAGGCTACTGGGGGGTGGGTGGGGGTGTGGAGACAGGGTGAAGGTGGTGGTGTTCATTGCTTAAGTATGCTCTAGATTTTATTTTGATAAGAATTCAAAATTGAATTACTTTATGGTAACAGATACCTTCCCCTCACACTCAAGTTCTCATTACCTTCTCTGAATTGCCTCAAAAATGTCATCCCAAAGTGGAAAAAAATAAATGCAGTTACATGACACTAGCTTCAAAAACAATGCTGGTTTTAAAATGCCCGACCACTCAGCTGTGCTGTTACAGTCATTTACAGTGCTGGGCTATAAAGTGGATCACTGGAATGATCTGATTAAAAATAACCCTAAAAAAGGGGGCCAGGAGCAGGAGGGAGGTGCTATATTTAACCAGATAATTTCAATGGTATGTTTTATACCAGTTACAGAGGCGCAAGTGTATATGACAAGCTGCAAGGTGAAAGGGGAGAAGGTAACCTCTTCAAGCAGCTCAAGTAAACATTTTGTAATGGACATTTCACTACAAGGAAAGATGAAAGAGACTATTTCAAGTCTGTATTCTGAGATCTCAAAAAAAAAGTTGTTTTTTTTTTAAACAGCATTAAGCAATTAAGATAATCCAAAATTTAAAACAGCTGCATTATACACTTCCCCCTGAAGCAAAAGAAAATCCAAGCTAGAAAACAGAAGTTTAACCTGGTTTACATTTGTACATTGTAATTTATCCACCCTCCACCATCACCTCCACTCATTCATCAGTTTAACTTCTCAACAAAGACTGCCCAGAAATTGCTAAAAAAAAAAAAAAAAAAAATTACAAAAACCCCCAATCAGTCTTTCCATTTCCTCAGAAAAAACAGGCAGAAAAAAAATACCAAAAAGGTAAAGTACTTAAACTGTACCAGGAATGAAACATGGAAGTTCAGAACCTCTCAAAAAACCTCACAGTTCTCATGTTTGCTGTCTGGGTCCACTTTCTCTCCTATCTGCACACCTAAGAAGTCCCAAGAAGCTGTTTCAGTCCTGAGTTATAACCAAGAAGATGTAATGAAGAATTTACACCAATACTCCAGAACACAAAAAACTTACAGGTCTTCTGTTTAAACTGAATTATTTTTTTAAATAATAGTTGTAAGTATTGTGGCTTTTTCCCAAGAAGTCTGCTAAGTTTGACGGTTTAGAAAAAAATCTCTTTATTAGGTTTTAAGCAAGTGGTAAAGACATACCAGGTCTGAGAGTGCAGTCTCAAAGGGACTGATGACAAAGGGGTATTCTCCTACTGCCCCCAAGCCAGCAGGGGCAGCCATATGGCCAGGCTGGCAGCTGGGGCAGGGGCCTGAGCCCACTGAACATAACAGTGACAGGGACACACAAGGGACCCTCTCCTTCCCAAAGAAACACAGAACTGACGGGTGTGTGCAACCTTCAAAATGTAAACCTTTTAAAACTCCGGTGAGTTGACTACAGAGGAAAAATCTGTTTCTTCCACAACCTGAAACTAAGTTAAGCCACAGATGAGTGGAATTCCTAAAAGCTTTGGTGGCTGCGTATGTATGTTCTCTTCCCAAATCACCACACAGTATTTCCTATGGAAACCCTATGAATCTACAGGTAAGCTGAGTACACCGAGACCTAGGTTTTCTTCTACATATCATTAATGTTCAAAATGAGTTACTTTTACAACAGCAAGTGAATTCTACAACATAAACTGGGTTCACCAAACACATTCTGTGGATTTTTTTCTTCTGAAAGAGCAGAAAAAGCATCAACAAAGCATCAAAGCAACATCCGAAAAAACTTAAATAACTAGAAGATCTTTCACAGTTTGTAGGAGTCATCATGTACCCAGTTAACAGAACTTCCTTGAGAAATAATCTCTGTACTACATAAAACAGTTATACACAAAACAGAGCAAGCTGAAACCAGAAAAGTACCAAAAACCAAATGATTTCACAGATAAACCTGCCTGGTTTTTAAGATACAAAGCTTGGTTATCCAAAACTGCTATCAAAAGAGGTTTCAAAGATAGATCTGGGCTTTCAATACATAGTTTCAAATTAATTTTACAACTTCTTGGTTTCAAAAAGCACATTTAATCCCAAAGAGAAATTAGAAACCAAGCTTCAGAAGCAGAGCTTCTGGAGAGACACTCACAAGCCTTGAACATCCAAGTGGCCCAAATAATGGTGCAAAAGCTCTTAAGAGCGTGGCTACTGACAGGCAACTTGAAGCGCGGCGCTACCCTGCTATCATTAGCTGCACCTACCAGAATAGAAATCTGATCTCGGCTTTTACTACAGGTTGGTAACTGTTTCCTATGGGAAATCCAACATTTTAGTCAACCAAGTCAGATTAACTTGACATATCCATCTCCTGTTCCAGTGAAAATTCTTGTAGTATTCATTTTTCTACCTAGTCAGGATTATGCTTATTCAGAAATTCAGAGATGGGCTGCTAAAGCAACAGCATCTTAAGTTACCAGCTCCAGTTAAAATGTGCCATCTTTTTAACTATGTAACACCAAGCTCAAGTCATGTCAAGTAGTTTAAGCCAATACGCTTATTTCATATTTAGTTATCCAAGAATGATCACCTTTTTGATCACCAGCCCATACATTAAACCACATATTAGCAAATGAAAGATATTGTCCCTCTTACAGAACATTTGGCTTTAACAACTGTTTTTACACAGTTCATGCTATATTACACAAGTTGAAAGCAAAAAAAAAAAAAAAGCTTTCTCAGTCGTCATTGTATCAAGACATGAGTTTGATCTCCATTCAATTGGCTTAATTTGAAAAGTTTTTCTCTCTAAAAAACAAGCAGCAGAAGGGGCAGGGAGAAGAAAATGCAGGCCTTTACTGAAGTATTTTCTCCTAAGGAACCTGGAGAGTTAGTAGGATTCTAACCTCAGATGCCTAACAGAAACCTAGAGGAGCTCATGTAACTTTTAAATGAAGCTTGTCAACATATACTCAAGTCTGTCTGAAGGTCTTGTAGAGAAAATACCCCTTCAATTACCCCCTCCCACGCACACATAAATATCTAGTCATCTAAGAACAGAGGAAGAGAACAGGAGAGCATTCCTATCATTTCCAAATATAAAGAGATGAAGAGAACACAGACGTTTTCAGGCCATCTTTTCACATATGTTTATGCACAACAATTCAATTTATCCTAATCCTTTCTAACAAATACTATACTCATTCTTTCAAATAATGAGGTCACTTTCAGGAAGAGAAAATAAAAGCGTAATTAACAATCCAGTACTTCTAGTTTATATAGAAACATTCAAAATAGCATAGAATTAAATTATAAATATTTTTATTTGAAATTGTGTACTGTATTTTGATGGTCACATCATTTTATCCTCAGAGTTCAGAAGGAAACATGACACTAAATAATTTATTTCAAAATCTCCAATTTCTTCGTCAAGAATGACCTTTCCTCAACTAAGAGCTGCACATACCATTTAAAACCCAAGATGGTACCTCTTTATGGAGCAATTACTTTTCATTCTTCAGAAGCATGAGTTTAAGTCAATAATATTTTTGTATTTGTTCTCAAATACAAAGCTCTCAAAATCATCCCTACTGCCCTTTGTTATCAGCTGCTGACAAAGAAAGGATTAAATGTTCTGCTAAGCCGAAGTTTTCAGTGAAATTTACTGGATTTTTCACCCACTGCTATCTGTGCAGTATCCAGTACCATTTTACTTTCTGGATGGTTTAAAAGAAAAATAATAAAATTCTCATCAAAATATTAAAAATAAAGGAAAAATCCATTAATTTATGTACTTAAGTAAACTTATCAGATAATAAAATAAAAATATTGATGCCCGTGTGTACAATAAGCTTTATTTTCAGAAGCCTAAGCACGTAATGTTCTCTTCATTAAAGAATGCAGATTAACTAAAGAACTGTTGATTCCCCCACCAACGTAGACCCTCAAGCCCGCAAACTCTGCTTTCATACACCAAGAACAATATATCATGACTTTTATAGCATTTACATGAGAATACTACTTTAGCAAGTTTCAGAACTTCTTCAGCCCGTTAAGACTTACAGAAATTTTGAACTTTAATCTGTGTGAGAACACACCCAGCTTTTCAAGGCCTAGCCTTTGCCTTTTCTAAGCCCACACTGCCCAGCGCTGAGTAGCCCCAAAAGATACATTCTAATTTTAATGGAATATCTCTCAACAGAAGCCATTTCCAGAAAAAAAATAAAAGCACATTGTCCGCTGTATTCACTTGCCATGACACCAGTTACAAAAAGCTGTGACAGCAGCCATGGATACAAACAAAAAAAACAACCCCAAAACTTAGGGCCTTCTTGAGACCAGCATCACTAATTTTCACTCTCTTTTGCCAGAATAACAGCCTCCCACACATCCTTCTAACTTAAGGTTCTATGAAAGTTGACCAAAAGTCCATTCAAATAGAATGAATGGCTAAGCCAAGTGTAAATTAGGTGTAAATTATTTATTTTAATGGGTAAATAAAAACGCTACTAGAAAGGAAAGCTGACCTGCACACCAACAGGAGCTTGCTTATCCTCTTTATTACTTCAAAGTATGCAACAGATCAACTAATTCCAGTATTTGTAATATAGATTTTAAACACCATAGACAAATATTTTTAGGGGAATTTTGTGTATGTTAGATACAACGATAATTTCAAACCATCCTACTTTACTGAAGCAACTAGAGGTGAACACAAAGATCTGCATTCTTTCTCAAGCTGATGACCAGTGTTCTTGTGTGTGTGCAGTCATATGTATTGATGACAAGTTTCAGACCAACATTTTGCCCTATCTATACACGACAGTATTCAGACAAGGATCAAAAGATCCTCCAATTATAAAACTTATTTTAAAAGTTCCTGCCTTGCTGCTTTTTGTCATTTTGTTTTTAAAAACCAGGAAAACCCAACACGCATTTTTTGAAGTGGGAAACTAGGCTTTGCCTATATTCCCAGGTAACGCACAGCTTGTTTCACTTGCAACTCACCCGTACAGACTAATTTACTCCTAATAGTTCCACCTCCTGCAAATATAGAATACTAAACTAGACTACTATGATCTGAAGCGGTAGTTAAAAAAACAAAGAGTAATTGTGCTTATTTACTTCTAAGGACAAGAACAGATTTAGAGCTTCAACGCAGGCATAACATTAATTTTTAGTATTCTCTAATTTTAGCTTAGTAATATATAGTATTTTGAAGCAACTCTTTAAGCTACACATTAGTATTTTTTTCTGACGGACACCTCATGCTCTGTAGGCTGGAAAGCCCTCTGAGGCTCATTTAATCCAGCAACACCGAGCACGGAGTAGGTGCCACATAAACCGTAAGCAACCACAAACACCATTTCTTTTTTTTTTTTCCTTCTTCTATCACAACTCGAACCATCCACGGACCACGGGATTTAGCAGCTTGCTATTTCTAAAAATAACACCTTAAAGGCCGCTTCCAGCTGACCTAAGGCTCCCAAAGAGGGGAAGTGAGCTTAAGGCGATGAAAAAAAAAAGGAGAGATGAGAAAGCCCTGGGTGGGGTGGCCGGCGGCCCCCGGCTTTGTGCGGGCTGCTGGCACAATGCAGTTCCGCCGGAGAGGCTGGGGCTGCCTCCGCCGCCGCCATGTTAGCTCCCGCCTCCATGTGCACGGGCTCTGAGGGGAGCCCGCCGCCCCGCAGCCTCTGCCCCCCGCCTCAGCTCACCCCTCCGGGGCGGGGAAGGGTGAACGCTCCCGCTATAGGGTTCTTGGACGGGGGGGGAGGAGGGGAAGTAGGGAAATGGAGGTGCCGTTCCCCGCGGCGAGGGGAGAGCGGGGCTGGGCAAGGCCCCGCCGAGGGAAACAAAAGGCGGAAGGGGGGGGGGGGGGGG
>JAOXNO010000041.1:65958452-65968629 GCA_028565335.1 Limnodromus scolopaceus | reverse complement strand
TTAAATTGGAAGAGGGGAGATTTAGATTAGACACCAGAAAGAAATTCTTTGCAGTGAGGGTGGTGAGGCACTGGAACGGGTTGCCCAGGGAAGTTGTGGATGCTCCATCCCTGGAAGTGTTTAAGGCCAGGCTGGATGGGGCTTTGAGCAACCTGGTCTGGTGGGAGGTGTTGGAACTCGATGATCTTTAAGGTCCCTTTCAGCTCTAACGATTCTATGATTCTACTTAGCCTACAGTAAATTTGTGCTGAAGCTCTTCATCACTTTAGCTGATTTGACCATGCATGGTCATTAGAAAAACAATGTTTTTTTCCTAAAGATATTTATAATTTATGCATGGTCACAACACGTAGTTTCGAAGTGAGCTTGAAGATTCCTAATCAAATCTTATGCACTCCAACTGGCACATCAAAATCTCCCTGCATATTGCATGCTTAAGAAAGGTAAAGGAGGAGTAAATTTGAAAGTAACTTGGAGGTGAAGGATGACTGGCTATGATTCTGATTGAGAGAAATTTGTCTTTGCATGTAACCTGAATCTCTCTTACTCCAGTGTTGATGCTCCTGCTTCTCATCTTAAATATCCTGGACATAAATACTGAGTTTTTCTCTTTGAAGCTGTCTTTCTAACACAATATGGTAACACAGTTGTATTTCTTCACAACGTTTGTTGGCAGGTGAAGCAACCCCAGTTCTTTCAACCTTTCCATAAAGGTGAAGTTTATTAGACCTCTGACAATTCCTAATGTTTTCCTTAGTGGTCTGTATGTACCTTCCAATGTAGATCTTAAACCAGGGTGCATTCCTTCATCTGAGTCCTTATTAATAAGTAGTCCCTGCTCATTGCAAGGGGGTTGGACTAGATGACCTCTAAAAGTCCCTTCCAACGCAAACTATTCTATGACTCTGGGATTCTATGATGATGTCATGACATGGTTACATTATGTGTCTCACGGGATACATGCGCCTAGATATGATGTTTGCTTTTTCTGGAATGAATTCACACTGTACACTGATGTTCAGCTTGTAATTCATTATCACCTCCAGATCTATTTCTGCAGAAATACTGGCTAACACATTATCCCTCAGCATAAGTTTATGAAGTTGCTTATTGCTGCCTAAGTGGACTTGTCCACATTGAGTTTAATCTATTTTTTTGACCATTTCACATTTTGATTCCAAAGTATTTGTCTTTTTTTCACAGCTTTTTATACCCTCTGTTCTACCATCCATGTCATAATGAAAATATTAACTAGCATGGACGCAAGAAGACATTCCAGTGATACTGCGTTTCATATCTCCTTTCATTTTGAAAGTTTATCGCTGACAATTATTCTTTAAGTAGACCAACTTTGCACCTCTTTACAGTAGTTTCCTTTAGGTCATGTTTTCTTAGCTTGCTTATGAGTCGTGTGAGAAAGTATTAGAAATCTTATTAAAGACATATATCTGCTTCTCCTCTGTCCGTGTGATATTCTTTGTGGAAAGAAATTAAATAGTTTGCCACAGTTTGGTTTTGAGGAGTTTATGTTGGCTTATTCATCTCCTTTATTTCCCAATCACTTAGGATGTTTCATGAAAAAAGGTAGAGCATCTCTAACTTAATTTAGAAAGACCTGGTATACAGCTCGGTCTGCAAGTGGCTACATCAACATGTTGCTTTCATTTTGTTTCCCAGCTGAAAAACTCTCATTATGGCTTTCACATGGCAAAGTTTCTCCCGATGTGAAAAGAGAAAATAGTGCTGATGTGTAAATCCCTGTGCACTGAGATAAGAAGATGCCTCTTTGCCGTCTGGCTCTTGTGTACTTGTTTATACTGACCTGCTTATCTCAGGCTTTATCGTATCATTTACACTTCTTAACCTAATGTCTGGTTTCCAGTACAGCATAGTCAGAAAGGAACAGGAAATATTTAAAACCTCTTATACAGAATATTCTTATGTGGAAAATAAGTGTGCTTAGTAAGCACAACGAAAAGAACTGGCAGCTGCTGTAAACAACAGCATTTGAAACCTCTGCACTTGACCAAGGACAGGTTGTACATTACAATTCCACTGTACAATCTTTAAATCCTATCAATCTAACCATGAAGTAAAAGAAAAGAAAATTACAGGATGTTTTATGGTTCTTTTTATAGCATATTTAAGCACAAATGTCCTATCTTTCAAAGATTCTGAGGAACTGCAGTTCTCATGCAAGTCAGGTATTTTTTAAGGTTCAAAATACATTGACCATATTTGAATACTTTTCTGTCTATCTATATTTCTGTCTACTGCTGTAGTGTCTATCTCTCTGTCCATTTAGGTGATAAAATAATAATATAGATGACATTTCTTCACAGTGGATAGAACTGCGTCTCACAGTGAATACTTGGAAGAAAAGAATGCAGAAAGCCTTTAACCATGTAGGTATGAAATACCTCCAGTCCAGAGGAGAGCAAGGAGGGGTTGGTAATTCTCACACTACAGTCAGTATTTGAGGCTCAGCTGAGCTATTTTGAGGAAGACTAATCGCAGACCTTATGCTAAAGGTCTACTCTGAAGAAAAACAATGTCTTTTGCAGTCATGAAGTTAGGTTGAAATTCTTCAAGTCCACTGGGCAATTCTATTCCCCAACACCCCAGCGATAAATGGGTTATGTATGTCTTTGAAGAGCAATAGATCGGTTCACCAGGCACCTCTCCGAGTCACAAACACACAGGGTAAGACCCTACTGCAGCTGAGGAAGTAAGAAATTTGGGACCAACTTTCCCTAAGGAGCCTGTAGCAAGTCTAGTTTATCTGAGACCAACACAGGATTTAAGGTTTAAAAAAAATATATATTTGTGATTCACTGACATTAGTAACTAACATATTGCAATAATAACATGTTACGCTCTGAGCATTGCAGTGACAGAACAATTATCTAATTAGACAGCAAAATTAATTACATCATGTTTTAATTACTTAATAACCGAGAAATTGTCATCAGGATGAAGGCTGGGAAATGTCATGAAAAATTATCGAGGACTACAATTTGCTGGTTAACAGAAAGTTTTGCTTGCAAGCGTGGAAGCTGGCTCACATCAGCTCCTCACAGGCCCACCACCGAGTTTCGTTCTGCATCACCACATCTGTATCGGACTCCATTTGGGCACAGGAGACCTTGTTGGACCAGAAGAGCTGAAGGCAAGAGCCGAAACCTGCGGTTGGCAGCAGAAAGTAGGGTGGCAGCTAGAGAGGAAGAAAACCCTGGTCCAATTGGGGGAAGTTGGAAGTGGAACATGAGATTGGAGAAAGGAGACTGAATCCCAGTTATTTTGGGACCACAAATTGCTGCCAGGAAGTCAGCAAAGGCTGATGTGATTTTGAGCAGTGCCGAGCATGGTTGGTGCTGTGGCAGGAGCTAGTTTGGTCCAGAACTCAAGAGCCTGCAAAAGTGCCATGATATGGCTGATGATGGCTCATGCTGCAAGAGGTGTGTTGCATTGACTGCAATGAAGCCATACTGCATCAAAATCTGCCAAATGTGTGATTTGGAATAAGTCTTGGGGATACAATACTTACCAAGGACCTTATAAGATCCAGGATTTTTGTATATGGTTGTTATTGGAGCAACTTTCCAAGTTGCTTCAGACTACTTGAAAAACAGTCTGATGCTTAAACCGATGATGATGATGATTAAAGTAGTAACTGTGACGAGAAAGGCAGACAAACAAGAAGACAGTCTTTAAATAAACAGAGAGTAGACACACACAAAAAAAGAAAACATTCAAATAACGTGTGTCTGTGAACCAGTGTGTTTGTTTTTGCAAGACAGGTTGCAATTAACATTTGAAAAAGTATGCAAATAATGTTTCATGCAAATATTCCCTTGGACACAGGCTTGTGATCTATTAATTATTCAAAAACAACGCAAGCATTTTGTCATTACTGTCTGTGGCATGTTCTTTGCTTTAATCTGCCCTTTGGTCTTGGAGCTGCCAGATTTCCATAACTGGGTCACCTAGTTCTTTCTCAACTTTGCTTCCTGCTGTGAAATGAAAAATTAGCATTTTCTGTGACATACATTCAGGGCTTCTACGAAGAGCTTGAATGGCTACTCTAGAAAGTATGGAATCCTGAAATCTGTGGGAAAATATGCAGGAAAGAATGAATTCATATTTGCGGATAAGTTGAATTTTCAGTGACCTTTGCAAACACAGTCTAGGATAAAAATTGTTAGTGGGCTGAAGAAAAAGAAAAATGTCACTTGATGCACAGGAATGATATTACATTCACTCTTTGGACTTTATATAGCGGAAAATGCTACTCTAGTGCCCAATAATAAAGTAGAATAAAATATTATAATAATTATAACAATAAGTATAACCATAATTTAAAAATCTGTTAAAGTCGGAGATACATGAGTCATTGTGAATGATTTATTAATTAAAATTCGGTTGAAAAGGTGACAGAAGGTGACATTAAAAGTATTTGCTATTTTAACCACTAGAGAGCGTTCAAGAGCTGCTTTAAAAATCCATTTTTAACTCATCGCTTGAACTCCAAAGCAAGGTTGAAGAAGGTTTGAAGGAGGAATAGGGAGAGATCTCAGGGAGGGGCTCAGTTCTGACTCCTGCTGGCCTATACATGCTTGTGATGGAGGAATGGAGGCAATCCTCGACTTTTGACCTTCTGTCATGATTGGGGGTTGGACTAGATGATCTCCAGAGGTCTCTTCCAACCCCATATGATTCTGTGATTATCCTCAGCAGATGATGTGCCATCAAGCGTACACATCCCTAGTGGCAAACAGTGCATCAGAGGCAGTCATTACCAAAAAGTAATCTTGGAAGTGTTTGTCCTGAAAGGTGTATTTTTTGTTTTCATTTTATTAAGAAAAGATATGGATTGCCTGAGGATGACTAAGCAATGCCATTTCTAGTTCTGTCTCCCAACCTTTCAAGGTTGGACGCTGCACAACCTCCTGGGCAACCTGTGCTCCTATTCATAGAGCTCAGGCTGTTGTTGGTCATCTTTGCTGCCAGGAACACTGTGAGCTCATGTTCAGCTCCCTGTCCACCAAGTGACTCAGGCTGTTTTCAGCAGAGCTGCTCCCCAGGTAGCTGCTCCTACCCTGTGTGGTTTCCAGGGGTTCTTCCTTCCCAGAAACAGAAGAACCATCTAAGGGTACAAGTGGTTCCATTGCTTTTTTTATCCTCCTGCGTGAAAAAATGTGTAGGTGTATCAGAAAAAATTAATGAAAGCCTTCTGTCTGAAAACAATTCCAGCAAGTCTTAACTGCCTTTCCCCTTGCGCTGGTCATTCAGGAACCACTGGGTTAATTTGTAATTTCTAGTGTACAGAAATGTATAGATTTGGGGACTCATTCATTAAGCTTACATCAAGTCTTTACATTAGCACTCATTGATTTTGAGGATAATACATTGTTAGCCTAATTTTTGTATTTCTACAGCATCAGTATTAGTTGTAGATACCGAGCTGATTTGGAAAGCAAACCAAGCAACAATTGCTTATATAAAGAAGAATTGTGTGGCAATCTGCATTTCCTAAGCACTGTTTCTTCTGCTAGTATGAAAACCACCTTCTGACAAGGTCTTCTGGCAGGCAAACAAGGAGGTTTTTTTCCTACCCTTCGTATTAGTGGCAGAGTTATTTGCAGTGTAACCAAAAGTGGATGCAGCAGAACCTGTTGTAATCAAAATCAGCCTAGAATTGAACATTTCGGTACCATTGGTCTTCCACGTAGCGTTGGGTGCGTACTAAAAGAGAGGAGCTGGGCTTTGTAGCATTGCGATCAGTGGAAGTCGGGGTGAGAAGTCATTGTTATGAGTAAAAATTACAAGATTTTTGCTTGAGTCTGATCTTCAGGGCTTGTTAATGATGATGCTGAGGAATCCAAGCTAATTTTCCTTTCAGTAGCTCTCTCTTCTTTTTCAGCTTCAATGCTCTCTTGTCTTCTAGCCACTAGAAGGCAGAAGTGAGGTTTCATGAGCACATTTAGCAAAAAAAAATTGCACAGCAGGAAGATTTATAGCAAAGTGACTGTCGCTGTTTTTCTATGGTTTCATCATCATTCTACCAAGCACTTCTCATTTTCAAGGGTCCCAAGGCCGTCACAAACTTGACCTAACATAAGCATTGCACGCAGAAATAATGCAATGTGCAAACGGTAGCTCAGCGGTGGGCTGCGACGCTGCTCAGCCTCACGGGACGCACAGGGAAGAATATATTATCTAGCTGAAACTTCAGGGGGAATTTTAAAAGGCAGATTGTAATTAACTGAGTTGGAATTTGGCCAAGGCAAAGACTTTAATATGGCTTCTTTCTCCAGCTTGGTTTTTTTTTTTTGTTTTTTTTTTCAGGCTCAGGAGTCATATAACACCCTTGTCTAGAGCTTATGCCTTTGTCAAATCCATTTCAGTCCCGTTCCCATTGGAAAGGTCCGGCCATGTGGCTGGGGGTCAGTTCAGCCCTTAGCCGTGTGTGTATGTGAATGTCTTTGGTGTTCTCTCATCTGGGTCCCTTTTCCAGGATCCTTCCTCATCCTCATGTTTTTCCACCATAGCTGGTCCCAAAACTTGATTTGGCATCCTTGCCTACTCCTGATTTCTCTGTCATTCTTATGTTCTGTAATACCTGCTGTCTCTGGAGAAGCTCCTGCATCAGCAGTGATCAAGTCTCTCTAATTTAATGCAGCCGCTCCTGGCTTATAGACTGTTAGTGCTCTCTTTCAGTACATATTTTAGACCATTGCCTGGTCTAGTGGGAGGTGTCCCTGCCTATGGCAGGGGGGTTGGAATTCGATGATCTTTAAGGTCCTTTTCAGCTCTAACCATTCTATGATTCTCGATCTGCCTACACGTTTTCAGCTTTTGGCTAAGCACATCTTTTTACTTTTTCCTCCTTTTCCTTAGAACCAGTTAAACTCCCTGAGCATAGATAAAAAAATGCCAATTCATTCCAAGACAGAAACACTTTCTCTTATCGATAGATTTTTAAACTCAAGATGACTGCAGCAGTTTTGTCAATTAGCAGAGAGAAGCAACCTTACCTCATTTATCTGACAATTATGCAATGTCATTTGCATAATGTGAAATTTAGATCTTCTATTGTCACATGCTTCAACTCATTTACTATCCTAATGTCCATTTGAAGTACATGATAAAAGCACTGGCACATTCCTAGTGCTTTTTTTCATACCAGACTTGTTTTGAACCTGGTGCTTAATTTTCTGCCAGTTCCTATAGCACTGCAGGAGTTCCCAGAGTTTGTCCTACCAATGCACTTGTCTGAATGTTGTATCGGTTTTGCTGCATTCTGTAATGGCTCCTTCCAAACAAAATGCCTTCATAGCATCAAGGAAAATAACAAGAACTTTTAAACCCCTTTCTTCCTTTTTTTTCCCCATCAACTGTAAAAATCTGCATATCTGATTAGTGCAACTTCATCCACATCTGCAGCCACACTGTTTTTCTCTCACTGCTCCCTCTAAAACCAGCTCTGATCTGTTGGCTATTACTTTCACCCGAAATTTTTCTCTTTACTGACAGTAAGCTTTCACCTCCATAATTATTTTGATCAGCAGGATCTTCTTTTGCCAAGACTGGGACAACTATTGCCTTCAGCGAGTCACCTGGTAGTCTCTCTCCCTCCCACAACTGTTTGTATTTTTGTATTTGTACGTGCTCTACAACCTTTCTTATTTTTAACTGATTCACTGCTCTGGTTGTTCTTATGATCCCGGCTGAGCGCTGATTCAGCACTGCATTACAAGTTAACAAGTCTGTTCTTGTCAAGTCAAGTCAAGATGTTCACCATGCCTATGTTGTGTTTGATCCTTCACGTTTAGTACACAACCCTTTCCCACCAACTCCCAGTAACCACATCGTTGCCATTAACAGGTGTTTCTTGTGGGTCTTCATCAAGTGCTGATCCTTAACACGTGAGGTCTAACAAGACCGCTGTGCAAGAAAGTAGGGCTTAATTCTTGAAGTGATATCTATTACAATCACTTTTTTTTTTAAATGGAAGGACCATACTATGTTAGCCTTTCAGACCTCATCCCCACGGCCCTCTTCCCTGAAGTCCATGAATAACGACAGTCTGGGTGGCAAGAATACTTAACAATTTAGGGGTCAACTATGGAATGAAACAACCCACCCTTCCCTTTCAGTGTCTGTCTATTAGTAGTCAAACAGTTAAAAAATACCAAGGCTCTCTTTTATTTTTTCCCTGGTGTGTATGGGACTGCATTCATTATTTGTACAAGTGTTGTCAGATGCACTTTGAAATCTTCGTGTACACCAGGTTTTAAACATCATGGCAATATGTTACATACATCAAACGTTCATTGGGTAAAAAATAAAATCTTTCGCCATTAAAAAAACGTATTTTCTTTTAATGTCATGAAATATCTCCTTACTTTTGTACTACAAAGAGGGCAGATGAGACCGCGACTTTGACTTTACTGTGACTTCTCCTTTGTTCATTATTATTCACATCTCCGTTATGGGCAAAAAAAAATAGCACTAACTATTTATGATTTGAGTTTTAAAGTCCTTCTGTGTATTGTTCCTATAAACATTGTTAATTATAAAAACAGATGCACTCAATTACTTCTGTGACAGTAAACCACGTGGTTTCTTTTCATTGTGTTCCGGCTACATTTTTGACCTTAATCATGTACGGCATCTCATTTCTTAACTTTTCTCTTTATTATCTCTATTATCTCCCTTCACCTTCTTTCATTTTTATTTTCCCTTCACCTACCCATAATATTTTCACTTCCAGAGCCCCAGGAATCCCCTCTCTCCTGCAAACCCCTACTTCGGTATATCCATGTGTGTGTTCAGTGGATCTGCTGAGCCTCTGCAGCTCCCACTGCAACAGAAGTGAAGGTGGTCAGAAACTTGCAGAGCAAATATTTGGGTTTCTCAGAGCTTAGCACATTTTTTAGACTTCCCTTTTTCACTGTCAGTGTGAAATATATATGTAATACATACTGTGACATTTACAGGGGTGTCCTTTACCGAAAATAAGAGAAAGAGACCCTTAGAGGTGACTTACTTAACGTGGAGGTTTCATTATGCAGGGCCATGGGCTGCCAACTCTGCCTTCAGGATGGGTTTAGAGAGAAAAAAAAAAAAAACACAACAAGTTTTTGTTTTTCATTCCTTTTAGAGGCCATTTCTCGGTTGGTTCCGTTGCTATCGCTTTGAAGCCTGTTTTACACACCCTTGTGAAAGGAGTGTTTGTGTCTCTGTGGAGGCCGATAAGGATGCGTGAGAGGTGGTGGTCTCACCCCACCCGCTGACCACACAGCCCTTTCCCTTTCCTCCTCCTTCGCCCGCGCTTTTTTGAGATGCCAGGACATGTGGGAGGAGGGATAGCTCTCTCCTCATTATCATGACGCTGCAGAGAAAGCGCTCGGCAACATCTGCCTGAGCTTCGCTCACTGGGTTTATACCTTCTGTTTCCAGCTCTGTCATGAAGGAACTTTATCAGCTCCTTCAGCTGCTCTTCAGCGACACACGGGGTGTCTGCTCAGGGGACAATTCTGCAGCATATTTGGGAAGCTCTACAGCTCTATGAACGGAGAATTTTGGGAAAGGATGGCCTCCGGTGGGGGTGGTAGCTTTGGGCTAGCAGTACTGCATATTTCTATGGATTGCTGTCACTACCTTGCCAGGAGACAAGGTCGCCTTCTAGCAGTTTCCTTCATCAGTCAGGGATGTGCAAGAAATATCTTTTAATCCTCCCACCGTCCCTCTTCAGAAGCTTTTACCCTCTAAGGAAGGACCTCAAGGGAATACCATACATAGAACTGGTTTCTTCTCAGCTTCCCGCAGCTAGGACCTGGTGGGAACACCAGCAAACCATCTTCTGGGAGCTCACACCCTCACAGGTACCCACCATCTTCAAAGGGAGCCACTCTGGATGGCAATAGGCAGGCAGGCCATCCCATATTCCCGGCAACATGGCTTTCAGACCCTCTGTGCTAATCCAGAACACCACCACGTGCCCCTTCTCTTCCCATAGCATTTTTTTTCCACAGGTGACACGTTTGTAACCCTTCTTCTGAGTATTTCTCACTCCATGTAGTTGTCACTGCACTTCTATTGCACAGCTCATTTTATTTCAATGGTACATATTTTACCTTTCTTGGATACTCCACCCTGGTAGTTCTTTTAG
>JAOXNO010000041.1:65930623-65947384 GCA_028565335.1 Limnodromus scolopaceus | reverse complement strand
TGCTTCAGCAGGGGAGTTGGACTAGATGATCTCTATGGTCCCTTCCAATTCTAAAAATTCAGTGAAATTCAGTGAAATGAAAGTTGAGAATTCAGAGAAAAATGGAAAGCACAATAATTTATTACGAGAGGAGCAGATGAGCTTCATACTAAGTAGCAGTAATATTTGTCCACCTATTGGTTTTTCCTAAAGGATTATTTTCTCTTATAGCAAGAAGAGAAGCCAGACCTTACATCATCAGAAACTCAATCTTTGAGCACCCACGTGAGAATCAAACAGGGTATGGATTCAAGAATCAAAGACAGTGTGGGTTTTTTTAACTCTGAGTTTAGAGAATCAAAAGGAGAGGATCTCAGCTTCTGCAGTGTAAGGCAGGCTGAAAAACAGAGACTTGTAATCTAAAATTAATATGCATTTCAATTGTGAAGGCAGATTAAATTCTTGTATGCTCAGGATGGGCCCAGAACAAAAAGAAATGGGAGTTGAGCCTTCCCCTTCCAGTCACGAGCCTTTTCTCCCTCATCCCTACACGCGTCTTGCAGGTTCCAGTGTGTTTTCAGTTCATCCTTGGGAGCTGACGGCAGACAGCAGGGCACAGGATCAGCTTTGTGAGCCTGGCTGTGTTATGATGAATTCTCTCAGTTATAATGATTTGGAGAAAAATATTGTTCAGGGGCTACATAAACAATTTTAATTGGCTCAGGCGCCCAAAATGTGCTTTTTTTGTTTGGCTGCCAAGGTTGCTTTCTCGCTTGCTAATTATGTTTCGCTTTAGCTTTCAGCAAAAACAGGAAATAAAGCATCCATTACTCGAATGACAACTTTTCAACAGGCCAACATTTCAACATCCATTGTGTAATTTCCGACCCAGAGCCAGCTGGGAACTAAGTGCCTTTAGAACCATATATCCCCTCTTACAAGAGCCTTATCAGCTCCCCGTGCTCCTAAATAACAGGGCACAATGTTTAAGAGGCTGAAACATGGGCCAGAGACATTTGCTGCTGCTACACCATGCCCCAAGAACCCCCCTCCACAACACAAGATTTCAAGAACCCTGCAGAAGAACATCTCAAGAGGTTTTTGCTTTCTCCCATAGGCTGGCTGGCAGCCACCTCCTGCTTCACTCTCTGATTGATCCCTATTTTCATGCCATTTCTTTTCTTCTCTCCCATATGCAGTAATGGGTTTCTTCTGCTAACAAAGATACCTGGTAGCTCAAGCCAATGCGGTGGGGGTCCAATATTCACCTGCTGCTGGTACAGAAGATAAAAGATGGAGGGAAAAATCGTCACCCATGTGCCAGGCAGCCATCAGTCCAATTCAGTGGTTCATTTTCTTCCTGATTGTGTTCAAGCCAGCTCTTCATATCCTCAAGGATAGGTCAATATAAAGGTATTTGCAACTTTGAATTATCATCATCCAGGCCAGTGGCCATGGAACTTGGTACAAACAAAGCATCCTCAAACCTGTGGTTGCAAATGTAGGTTTTCCTTAGGTAAGCTCTCTGACATAAACATTGTGGATTTACCTAGGATGCCTGCAAATCAAACTGGTGAGATTCTAGAAAGAGATTAAAATATAGTCTCTCCTCCCTTACACAAAAATATGGTGATCCCAAGCCACAGCACCAGCAGAACAGGGTTGGACTGAGGATTGCATGTATGTTCCTTTTATACCTCTATTTCTTTAGTGCCGATATTGATTCTAAGCTCTGATGTGGGGTTTTTTTAACAAGTCTTACAAGTCAGAAATTTCCTCCCTCCCCGAGATGCCCTGACTTTTGTCGTTTCAAAACACACTATCAAACCCACCTAGAATAGATGCTGTGTGCTATTCCCCAGCTTGTGTGGGGAGAAAAAGCTGTTACTCCTCTTGTTCAGCCAACTGAGCTGTAATTGGCAAAGCAAGCAATAGGTATATACCACATTGTGGGGGTGAATGAGGATGCCCTTTAAATTACCTATAAAACCCTTTGATTCAAACTGCTGATGTTGCCATAGGCAATTTGCTAAGCTTATTGATCATCTTCTGTTTAAATTAAAGTTTGATGTCCTGGAACAGGCTATTCAGCACAGAGAGCTAATGGGATGGGATGAGATACAGGGAGCGAGCGAAACACATGCACACAAGGGAAATGGATTGTGGTCAAAAAGAAAAAAAAAAAAGAGGTTTATATGCTGAATAGGTTCCACGGGTCAGTTAACAATAAATATCGTGGTGATAAAAGAGTCCACTGTGGATATTGAAGGTAGAGGCTTTGCTGTGTGATTAAAGGAAAATGGGCAGCTTGTTGGAAAACTAAAATTTCAGAGAAAGGAGGTGAGAAAGAGAGCGTTAAGATTTATTATGGATGTCTGCATACAAGCTTACTGATTTCTGCCAGAAATTCAAGCTCCCCCAAGTTTTTGGTAAGTTGGGTTAGATGGGAGCCAGTACAGGCAAGAGGTGATGGGCTTCAAGTAAATGTTGGCCAAGGCAGGTCAGAATAGGTGTCCCCAGTAGCACCTGGCTGGCTGCATGTCTGTCTTTCCATCTGTCTTTCCATCTGTCAGTCAATCATTTGAACTCAAGCAAAATAAAAGCTTTAGAAGGGAGAAAAATCAGGCTTTCATAAAGAATAAAATGTACCTTCCTGGAGCTATACGTAGTGGGACTGAAGCTTTCCTTCCCCATGAAAATCTAGCTTGGTTTCATGGTCTTAGACTATTTTTCAAATTTTTAAATACTTTCATTTCACAGCAGCACACTTGTCCTAACGTTAACGAAGCATACACACTTGCAGGAGGAATGTCAAGATGAATTCTTTATTTGAGTTACCAAAAGTGTAACTGAGAGCACAATTGAACTCACTTTAAACTGGGAAACTGTGAGATCAGTCTTCACGTAGAAGAATCGAATCCTGCAGAGCTGTTAAGCAGGCCCCACTGGCAGAATGGCTTGGGAAGTCTTTCTAAACCAGGATTTCTCTCTAAGCCATAGCAGAAGCATCGCTGTAGGGCTGGGGTTGTAGAGTGTGTGTCCGTGGATGAAGAGGTTTTATTACTTACCCAAGAGGCGGGAGGAAAGCAGCTACTACTAAGCTTATAAGGACAAGCGAGGACTGCGTGAAGATAGAGTGAATTTTGCCCATGCTGACTAGGAAGTAGTTTGATAACCCTCAAAGCTTATTAAAGCTGCAATAGTCTTGGAAAATAGTGGTCCTGCAACATGTACGCTAGCAAAATCTCCTCAAGATAAACTGACTGCAGCGGTTTGATTTTATCAGGAGATTGTCAGACGCTCTCCTTTTTCTCCAATATTGCTGTAAATACGTAAGCCAATGATTCCTTTAAAAAGGAAAAGCTTACAAGAGATAGACCTACTTCTGAGCCATCTAAGAATCCAGAATTCTTGTCTGTGACCGAGCCCATCCACTTGGCAGCAATTACAGGACACATTAGCAGCTTTAACTTGCTGGTTGGGGTGGGGATCTTCTTCCTCCATGCTAAAAGCCACTGAAGGGACCTGTAGACTTGGTCTTGCCTCACATGTGCACTGTAAATGAAGATCTCAAGCTGCATCTCTACATTCAGCTCTTACCTCTTTCTGTTCTCACCTGGGGGTTTCATTCCTACTGAAATCATCCTCTTTGTGATTTGCTCTGTGGGCTAAATCCTCTATGTCCTGAATGGTTTGGGTTGGAAGGGACCTTTAAGGTCATCTAGTCCAACCCCTCTACAATGAGCAGGGACATCTTCAACTCAATCAGGTTGCTCAGAGCCCCATCTAACCTGACCTTGAACGTTTCCAGGGGCATCTACAGTCAATCTCTCCTACATCACTACAGCTGAGGTGAAAAGTGGCCTTGGAATCTTAAACCTGGTCAGGTCATGGATGCTGGAAAATAAATATTTAAGCTCTCACCCAGAGCAGAAAAAGACTATCTTCTCCACATTTGTGTTTATTTCAGCAAATAAAATCTTTGAGGGAAGACTAATCATGTAAAAATGTAATGGCAGCAAAAGACTTGTAGTCCTGAGCATCTATGGTCAGATATTAAGCAAGTTTCCACACCCAATGAGTGTGTTCCCCCCTGTTCACCCTCTTTTGGCCACAGCAGGAAGCCTGTACCTTCTCTGAATCTGCAGGAATTCAAGCCCAGGTGTTGCTTGCAGCATTTAGAAAATTGATTTCCCCATCCTGGAGAGCTGTGGGTGAAGCTGGAGTCCTGGGAAGAGTGCATGGAAGAAATGGGAGAAGCTCTGCCAAGGAAACCCAGACATCTAGGTCTTCTGGGAAGCACATTGTATACTGCATGGTATGGAAAGGTGGCTTTAAAAATCTCCGATGCATTTTGTGTTGCTGTGGGGTCCAAACTTATCCTCGTTATAATTTTAGTCTTCTTCATATTTGATGATAGAGAGGCATCTCTCCTGCTTCCAGCCAGTCCCAGCAATAGCTCGTGTTGTTGCAAAGAGAGGGTTTTCACTGTTGGGGGATGAAGGTATTGCTTTACATCTGATCCTGATGCTTATGTTACAGCACCAAACAAGAAGCCATCCCATGCTGCTTTTCATTTGCCTTGGAAAGCAACAGGAACACAAGGAGGGAAGAAACTCTGGGAGCAAAGATACAGAGACATGTGACAACAGCGATATGTCCTACTTCAAGGTAAGAGGCAGACTTTTACTGGGAAAGCATGGTGAAAATATGAAATATAAGTTGCATAGTTCATAGCTCCCCTCTGCTCATACAGTCCCTGGAACAAAGTACTTAGTTGCTCCGTACCTCAGTTTACAGCTTTATGTCTGTTCTGTATAAATACGGAAAACTGTGAGGTTTAAATCTTTAACCTTCTTTGGTGTGAGAAATGGAAGAAACGCATGGACAAATATTTCATCCTGTTTCTGATACAGGTCCAAGCAGCCCCAATGACCCAACCGCAGCCTAAGCCCTGTCCCGCAGATGTTTTATAGCCATCAAACCCTCACCCCTGATATATATGAGCCGGTACCCAGCAAGCTGTGGTGCCCGGGAAGAGCTATCGCAGGAAGCCATCTGTGCAAAGGCAGCCTTTGCAGGAAACCCAGCCAGACCAGCAACCATTTATTATTATTATTTCTCTCCCTGACAGTTTTCTCCTTGACGCTTTCCCTAAACGACACTGGGAGGAAGTAAGCTGTCAATTGAAAATCATCACTTATTATTAGCCGCGGAAAGCAAATTACTTTAGTTAAGAAACCGATGTGTAACAGATTTGCATTTATTTCCTGTAGGCGTAGTTAACAGGAAATCTATTTGAAATAGAAATAATTAGAAAACTACAGTGGGTGCTTTTAGCATCATAGAATCATTCAAGTTGGAAAAGACCTTTAAGATCATCAAGTTCAACTGTCTGACTTTTCCTGAGAAGAGTAATTTTTGTCTGGCCAGAAATTCATGCTCTGTGTGAAAACACAGAAGGGTTAGAAAGAAGACTGAAGAGAAGAGGGGAAAAAAGTCAATTAGTGGACAAAGTCTGGTAAACACTTTAAACAAGTCACAGAAAAGCAATAGTGCAGAATGCACCTGCAGGATCTCCGTGGACACTCTCCTAAGAAAGCAAAGCCAATCACACCTTCCAAATTAAAATGATGTCCTTTCCATGCATAAATAATGACTGAAATGGCCAGTAATTCTGTAACACTCACAGGGTGGTGGGTAGAAAATGCAGAAAATTATGCTGAGATTGCAAACTATCCTACTGTTCATAACTGTCATTGAAATATGAGAGAGGATCTATCCCACCTTGGAAATATTTTTCCTCTGCCCAGGCCACTGGCTATATATTTATTGTATTTCCTATTACGTAAAATAATCAGCAGGTAGTAAATAGGAAATCAGACATCAGGAAGGCAGCAAAGAGATCTCTGAGTCTAAAGGGGAATCTCCCAAACCAGCGATCCCTCCAGGGATGCTGGGGATCTTCCTGCTCTGCAACAGCACCCACAGCCCTTGCAGGCTGCAGAACAACCCAGCTGCAGGGGAGGGGGGGGAGAAATTGTGCAATAAACTCAATCGGCGCTGAAATGAGGAAGGAAATAATGTGTTAAATGATTTAATTTTCTACGTTCGCTTTGTTCCTTACAGATAGACCTAGAATCGGAGCTGATTATAGTGCCTTGTTTTGATTAACGGAGGGAGATCTAAGACAGAGACATTTCTATCAGTTTCAAAGAGTTTCCACATCTTGTATTTCATTTTCATAGTGGGGTCAGGAATTCAAAGGACATTTATCTGTCATTCTTTATAGCTAAAAAATTATTCTCAACGATGCTAGTTTAATGCTAGTCAACTCCACTGACCTTACATTTCCTCTACTTCAGTGGAATTACTCCAGATTTACACCAGTGGAAGTAGGTACCCTTTATCTGACGCTAAGTGAATTTACAAGCTCTAAGTAATCCGTACGTGCTTGTTCCGCTTCTTGGGGAGTTAGATGAAATTTATAGCTAATCAATTATTTTAGCTGGATTTCAGCTTTGCATATTCCATCAGTCAGGTTTGCTGAGTAACGCAGCCAGAATTTGGAAGTTAATGGGCCAAGTGCAGTCTCTGATGCACCCAGGGATGCTGTTGAGATCTGGTCCTCCCCAAGACCATCACTCCTTCTGCCACCACCTGACAAATCCCAGCACCTCTCTACTGCTGCAGGAGATTAAAGCAACATTTCTTTCCTACTACCCAGTAATCTTTATGCTTGGTGGTAAAGTTAATGTACGGGATTGTCATTCAACTCATTTCACACCGGCTGCCGAAGAGCCTTCGGAGCGCAATGAGGTTCTGTTTCTACTGGCCTAGAGCAGATCTGAGCCAGCAATCGGGAGGTAAAAGCATCGCGCGCCCACCCACTCCTCAGTTTCAGCACAGAAAGCAATCGCTGGACAACGAACACGGTCACCATCGCCTCTAAATGAGTCATTAAAAAGCATCAAGGATTTCTGATGCTCAGCCCGGTCGTAACTACTAGGAAACACCTCCACCCCCCCAAATCTGTAATTCTCGGGAACTGCAACTCTCTTGAGGCTTAGCGAAAGGGGAAATGGGGGAGAAATGTGTATTAGACAGCTCTGTTCTTTGGAGAGTGTGTTCCTTTTAATAAGGAATGAAGACAGGCTTACAGAGCCTATTAGTTGTTGCACATGCACATTCATCGGGAAGGGGAATTAGTTTCTGGCGAGCACACAGCCGCTGGGTAACACAAAGGCAAGACTCCTTTAATCTTCTGCAGCAGTATAGCGGTGTCCAGGCTTGTCAGAAGCTGCAGGAGGAGTGATGGCCTTGTCGCTGACAGCCTTCTAATTGGGTAGTAGAAAGCAGCTCTAAAGGATGTGTTTGTGCCAACAAGTGTGGCTTGACATCAAGAGAGATCCGCTGGGGAAGGGAGAGGGGGAGGACAGCGGTACCGCAGCGCTGGATGCCGTCCGAGCCCAACAGGGCTTGGGTTTTACAGCCAAGCAGAGCTCGAGCCTGCCGAGGTTACCCGTAGCTGGTGGGAAGCTACAGCAGAGAAGGTGTGGTTTGGCTGGAATCAGAAGCAATCGGAAGCGGATGGCCTGGATGCTCTGCCGAACAGGGGTCTCTGTGTCCTGGCTGTGGGACTCGAGTTCACAAATTGCCAAAAAGATGGGAGAAACTAGAGCTGCAAGCACTGGGAAGTGTATGCCCATCACAGGTTTGCCCACTGGTCATCCAGTTCTCTTGCTCCACACCACATGATCACCCAGTTAGCATCCCAGTGCTAACTGGGATCCAGCAACCTAGATCCACCAGGATCTCCTCTGTTGGCCCCAGCTTCTCCAAAGCAACAGCAGAGCTGACAGAAACTTCCCACTGGAAAATGCAGGCAGCTTTCTAACCTGCCTTCACTGAAATATTAACAGGAGATGCTGGATAATACCACCTGGAGACCCTGGTGGCAGTCGTCTGGGAGAACAAGTTGCTGAAGGCTGGCTGCTAGATATGTGGTACGAGTTGCTGCACCAACCTGTCACTGGGCTTAGTTGACTCTAGGACTAAGCCAATGGGGAACTGAAACCACAGTTTACTCTGAAAATGCTCAGTCTGCTCTAAATATAAATAAAGGCTGAACAACTCACTGCCTAAAGTGTCTGGAGAGAGAGCTGTAGCAGAGGCAGGCTGGGAGAGCACCCGGCCTCGGGTGGAAGCTCCGGCTGGAGCAGAAAATGCAGGCAAGCACACCCAGGCTTCTTCAGGCTTTGCTGTTGTTCCTGTTGACCAGGAAGAGAAACTGGAGCTTCGTGGTGATAATTTGAGTAGATGACACAGTGAAGGAGTCTAAAGGTTCCAAAAGGGACTAATAAATTAATAAGGAGAGCTCCAGGGAAGGGGCCACTCCAGAGCTGTCTATTGTTCCTCTTTTGGGTGTATCTCCAAACTAAGAGTGGCCCTGACCGTGCTTCCAGTGGCACCGAGTCCATACAGAGCTTCCGCCGGTAACAGCAGAGAAGCAAAAATCAGCAACGGATGGTGATGACCAGATGGGGTGGGAAAGAACCAAACACTCTGCCAGCAAACCTCTCAGCATCCCAGCTCTCCTCCTTTGGCATGGACCTGACTTCTCCATGTCCTGCCAGAGCAAGGAGGTGGCACTGCTAATAGCTGTGGAGATGCTCCAGAGATGAGACGGGTGCTTCAGAACTGTAGCCGGTGCAGAGAGCAAGGAGGCAGGACAACGGGCAGCTGCCAGCAGCAGATCACAGAATCACAGAATGATTCACAGCAGACTCCCTCATGGGTCATAGAATCATAGAAATGTCTCAGTTGGAAGAGACCTTTCAGATCATCTAGTCCAACCATCAACCCAACACTGACAAAAACCACGACTAAACCATGGGGATAACCGTGGGTCACACACTGCAACCCAGCGAAGGCAAAAGAATCACACCAGGATGACTTCAACCCTCGTGGACAAGGACTGTAAGTCCTATATTAATTAAAAAGTGTGTGTGGATTGATGAATACTCCAACAAATAGAAGAGTTTGATAGGGCCACTGCAAAGAGGAGATGCAGTAACAGTGTGGAAAGATACTAGTTGTGCTGGAACCAACACTGTTTTGCCATTTAAACGATGTTTACCTGCAGACTGGTGTGCATGGAGAGGAAGCCAGACAATTCCTACCCAGAGCATCCAGAGGTAGCTCATAATTTGGTCAATGGTGAAGGGCAGCGTGTTTTACTAACATCTGCGGTAACTGGAAACGTACCCATCCAATTTTCTCCTCTACCCAGTCACAAAGGGAGATCACTCCAATTATTTTTCAGGCAGAATTAAGGCTGGTGTTTACCATTATCTCCCTGGTAACCCTCTTCTCATGACTACATTATGCAACGTAATTGTAAAGCTGCCTCAGCTCACTGGGGTTATTATTAAATGCACTCTCCTGCTTCTTTTTTTTTTTTTTTTCCCCAAGGTCAAGGTTAATTATTAGGTGGCTGGTGTGCCTGTTACGTAGGGGAAAAAAAGAAGCAATTTAAAGGATGCATCAGACATTCCTAAGTGAGGAAATTTCTGCAGAGCATTAGAAGATCTGCTGAAGGTGGGCCAGGAAGTGGGGTGAATCAGTGAATATGACATGGCCCAGCTCGCCGGTCGGTGGATGAAGCTTGGACACGCTCACAGTATGAAGCACGTTAGATGTATTTCTATAAGGGAACATGGGAAAGGGTGTGACGGGATTCGAAGCTGAGCTCCAGCTTCTGAAATGAAGAGGTGAAGGTGGCTCCTCTGTGCTGCCATTGTCATTTGAGCTGGTGTAACAATAGTGAATTGAGCTGTTTGTTTTTCTTCTGGACACTTTTTTTTCAAAGGTTCACAGGACTTGCACACAACGTGTAAGCACATTATAGAGTTCCCAGGCCATGTGGTTTTGGGGGTATGCATGCAAATTGGGATGGGACAGCCACTCAGCAGGAGGTCTCACTGTTGCCGGTCAATGGTACCTCCAGCAACACCAGACATCGCAGCAATTTGCCGGGTTGAAGTTCAGAGGCTGGAAAAGGAGGGCATGGCCAGGAACAGAGAAACTGAGCCACGAAGTCTTGCCCAAGTGAGTTCTCTGCTCAGAGGCAGAGCAGGAAGAAAAACTCATCTCTCCTATCTCCTGCCCGTTAGACCACTCTGCCTCCTTGGCGGCACCAGGATGGTCGTGTGAACTAGATGACGCCAGACCTACTCATTAGAACTGCCTCCTATTACATTTAATTTGGGAAGATGGCTTTATCGCACGCTAAAGCTCCAGAGGGAATTAAAAGCAGAAATAACAACATTACACGGGGGAAGAAGAGGACTGATGTGTTCCTGGAACGATGTTAGACGTCCCGGTGTATTGCCAGGTAGTGCCAAGGTTACTCTGGCTACCTGGTGACTCTCCCAGGTGATAACATGAAGTGTGTGTTGGCTTGAGCCAGCTATAATCTTGAAAAGCTACTTTGGTTTGGGAAACAGCTTGGAAAGCAGCAAAAGACGAAATTACGTGACAGGCAAGTCTATATGTGTCTCTGTGCGTTTACAAATACATGCACACAGGCAAAAATGTATAATTATATAGACATTACATATACACACAGGTACAAATGTGTGTGTGTGTATAAAAATACATAAACATGTAAATACATCTATACATGTGTGTGTGTATATATAAACAGGGGAGCCTGAGCTACAGTTTCGGTTTGGTCTATGGCTCCCTCTGAAATTTTCCCTGAGGGAATTACTTTCCCAGTCACTACTTATTTTCTAAACTCTAAGTATCTGGGGCTCTGACTCAAAGCCTATTTTGGTTCAGATGTGTCTCTCCTCTGACACATACGGGTTGGGACGAGATATTTAATACCAAAATAAAAACTATCCCCAGTGCCCTACTGGGGTGATCCCCATGCATAGGCAGAGGAGAGAGTACATACCATGGAAAAAGGCAGAATTACCTGAAAGGGCTATATGTAGAGCCTTATGAAAACCACGACAGGGTAATTGGATCTGGCTCCTGTGCCAGGCAGCAAGGGCTCGATGGGAGCAAGAGAAATCAATAAAAGAAGAGAGAGGAAACAGGGAGGGGGGGGACCTTTCACATTTTTGCAGTGAAATATCCCTTCATCTGACTGCCCGTACCTTACTTTTCATCATCTGTGGTGTGACCTGCAGTCGAAGATATCTCTCAGCTACAAACACAGACTTGGTGGCTTGGGGTTTTTTTTTTTTTCATCTTTGTTGCTTGTTGAAGAAAATAAGGCAAACCAAAACAAAACTTTATAACTGCTCAAACTTCTTTATGCACCAGGCTTCTTATCTAACATCTGGACCTCACAGTCCCAGGGCAAACCTCACCCCGAGTGTGGTTTTTATTGTTCTGGTTTGTTTTCTTCCAGTTCAAAGGAAAGGTTAACCCCCAAAAAGAGAAGTGCATCCTTGGTCTTTTAAGTCTTCTGAATCACACTTTACCAAAAGGCTCTAAAGTACATTCAAGTTAGTGCATGTGGTCATCACTGAAGGAGGACTCCTTATCCTTGCTATCACCACTTCTGTCCCCAGGAAAGGTAGAGAATGTACTAGCTAGGAGAATGATGTGGGGTCTTTGATATGAAAAAAACAACCCCAGCCAACACTTGTGGAGGCTGCACAGACCAGAGCAGAAATTACTGGCTAAAAAAGAAATTTCCAGATCCATGAAAAGGCAACAAATACTTTTTTTTTTTCCCCTAGGAATTATGTGGTGCCATTTGATGGCATTAGTATGACATAGTGGCAATATGAGTAACTCTTGCTATGGCACTGATTCTGCCGTGGCATAGTCAAATGGCCTCAGCAGTAGCTGGTTTATATTCCTCCTCAAGTATTCTGTGTTTTTTAACAGAGACCAAGGTTTTGACTCGTTCTGCAGTGTCAAAGCTGTGTTCAAAAAGCCCAAACCAACCCAAACTTTCCATTTCTTTAGAGCGTCATCCAAAGGGCTGGTGTGTCAAAGCTTCAGTCTGGTGTGTGGAGGGAAGGAGGTGGATTCTTCCACTTTGCAAATGGTCAAACTGAGGAATGGAGGGGAGCAGTGGTTATTCTAACACCAACTGGTGAGTCAGTGGCAGAACATAGCCCAAATCACAGAAATCCTTATTTCTCTTTGCCATCTTTCATGTTAATCATCAACCTTTAGTCATGGTGTTGGCTCTTCTGTCCCACAGAAAGCGTTAACAGAAAGTCTAGGCCACCGTCACTGAGATTTAACTCTTGTATCTATGTAGAGACTTCGATCTTCATAAACTGCATTTTAGGCAACCAGCATTACTGGCTATTAAGGGCAGCAAAGTTAATCTTACTGACCTAAATGGGGGTGATCTGAAATAGTTCAACAGTATCCATAAGCTCTAGGGGGAATAAAGCTAAAGAAATATATATGTATACACTAAAGAAATAAAGGTAGGAGCAACCTGAGACTGAAGTGGTGGTGATGATGATGATGATGATGATGATGATCCTGTGGCCTTCCAGAACCAAGCTGAAAATACTCCCTGAGCCTAAGAGGGGATATTTCTTTGGAAAGAAGCATGTTGAGCTGGTTCTTTAGATGACTCCACTCATAGAAACGATGCAGTTTTACATCAAATGTTCCTGTTGAGAAGTATCTAGAAAAGTCCAGCCAACTTATTCACAGCATGTTATTCCAAGCACTGATTCCTAAATGCAGCTACCAACAGCGGGTTTGATCTCAGCCACGCTCCAAGAATTAGTCTATAGCGTGATCTATATTAATAAAAGCTAATTGAAACCAAAACTCATCCCACGGGATTTTCAATCAATGCACCCACACACACAAAAAAAAAAAGCTGGACTAGAAAGCACTGGAAAATACAGCTTCACAGAGAAAGGGACAATGGAAAGAAAAGCCCTCACTAAAAATAGTGCTAGTCTTTTTGTCCCTGTGCAGGAAATGTCGGCACCACTAATTCTAGCGCTGAATAACGCTTTGTCTTTGGGAACATTATTCAGCGGGAGGCAAAAGTAAATCAGCAGCCAATTCTGCTGAGGGAAGTAAACATTTGCGGATTGAGGCAAAAAGGTATTAAGGGACTGGCCCAAGATGAAAAAAAGAAGTCGCTCTTGATTCCTGGTCATCTGTTCTGGTGGGACATAAGAGTCCCCAGCTGGAAATGTCAAATTTTACTGTCCAGAGCAAGAGTTGTAAACCTAATAAAAGAAAATTGAATAGTCCGAGAAAAGTATACGTCTTTGTTCCTCAAAGGTGTTGGAAGATGCAGCCCCTGGTGACCATGCGAAGGACCTTCTCACTGGACTTTCCACGGCAAATCCAGTGGGAACTGCCACTAAATGCTGTCAGAGAAACAGGAAGATAAAGTGGTTCCAGAAGTGCCACTGGGGCAAACCACCCCCCCAGCAGTTTGGTAGACACCCGTCAGGCCAGGACGCTGCTTCTTGGAACCTTCTGTCCATCTTCTGCCCACACTAAGGCCTGCAAAACCATGCTTTGGTTTAGCTTGAAACCCCACCTGATGCACAGCGTTGCCTGGTGTCTTTGCTCTGTGATATGTTGAAGATACCCTGACAGCTTTAATCCTCACACCACTTTTTCTGGTCACTGTATGAGAGATGGAGTTCGAGCACTGTCCCCCTAAGCAAGGTGGAGCAAGACATTTATTATGTTATGTACCAGCAAATTGACTGCTTTTTTTTCACTTTTCTTAGCTCACAACTTTGCCCAGCGTCTCTCCATCATAGGAAAGAGACAAAACAAGAAATAATCTTGTAAGTTTTTATTACAATTCTTTTCAGAAGAGGAGACAGGTCCCATGGAGTGGTCCCGGCACTAGCACGCTACTGCGCGTAAAGATCTGACTTCTTTTTCCTACGAAAGTCTGTTCTGGATCTGACTGAAAAGGATGACAGTAAAACACACACAAATTGTCCTCTTCGGCTTCTTTATTGCACGCTGTTCTTCTGGTTTTATGCGGAGAAGCTTTCTGCAGATGAAGGGGTTGGTCTTGCAAAGCAGAGAGCGTTCTTGGTCTGTCCAACTGTGAACATGAGGAATATCTCAATAGCTTGAGGGAGGTTATCTGCTAGACCTGAGGTAGGCTGACCAAAGCAAGGACTACAGGTGTTGCAAAAGCTTAAAAAAATTTTTTTTCCAATAATCGCTGGTCACTGTATATTCCAAGTCCTCATTTTTATGTTGTTTTTCTAAAGAATTAAGTAGTTCCTTATGTGCCAATGTTGATGGTTTTGTCCTTCACCAAAACTTTTGAACCAGCTGATCTCTTTTAGATAGACAAAGGAACAGAGGTTAATTAAAGATATTAATTTCCTGTGAAATTTGGAAAAATAAATAGAAGGGAGGCAGCAGGCCAGTACGTCTGTGGTGTATGCACAACTGTGTCATCTGAAATCAGAAAATTTACCGGGCATTATGGAATTGTTCCCATTATTGCATCAGGAGCTCTTCAGAATATGAATACCCCCAATCATCAGGGAAATTTTGACTCAGAGTTTATACTTTGTTAAACCTCAAGACACAGAGCCAGGAGAAATCAAGCTCATAGAAAAATATATATATTTGATTTTTTTTTAAACATGTTTGAAGTCCTTATGTATGTTTTTTATCCCCTTTTAATTTCAATTTCTGTTTTTTCAAACTAACCCAATACAGTTCCAAGCAGACTTTTTTCTTCTGGAGGGGGTGGAGGTGAAGGGAGGTGTCTTGCAATAGTTTAATTATTCGGTCTTCTGGAAAGTTTTACGTTTTGCTTTTCTGATCACAGTGTAAATACATCAGAAATTAAATAGTCATATTCCAATTCAGTCCTGTCTGCAAAAACCCAACAAAAGAGCCTTTTCCTTTAACAGAAATAAGAGTGACTGTCGTACTGTAATAGCTTAAAATACATCGGAGACAATGTTTTTATAAGAAAGATGGTTCTTTTATAATAAGAAAGATGTGTTCTAATGACCAGCGATGGCTCTAAAGTATTGTGAGAGCTTGGTTCAAAGCCCCTTGAAATGAATAACAGTCCTTCTGCTGACATTACTTATCTTTGAATCAGGCTCATTAACGTATTGCAGATATTATATCCCGAGCTGCCAAAAAGCTGAAAAAATTAGACTGTACTCATAAAAATAGACATCAAATACATTTCTCTTCTGGGAATTAATATGGAAGTGAAGTCTTTCTACTACTATTCCATAGTGCTTTATTACAGATATTTTCTTACTGTTTTTAAAGGAATTAACAGGGCAAGCAATTCATCTCGGCCAGAACTCTGCCTCCAGCAACAGCCAGTGTCTAATGCCACAGAGACTGGGAAATGCTGGAATTGCTGTAACAGTTTTCACTCTGGCACTGCGAATCAGTCCTTTCCGGGATGTGCCGTGCTGATGGAGAGGAGGAAGGGTGGGAGGGGAAACAAGAGATGTTCGGGCAAGCCTTTCCCATCTTTAGCTTCTCTGTGATTAATTACAGATCGATACTCCGTACTCTCCGGCTTTTATAGCTCATTAACATCAGACGGCGTCAAGATATAAATTTGTTATATTGCTTGCCGAGACCTCGGGGGTGTCTTGAAGCAGCCACCCGTAGGTGTTCACTAGGGGATATAAATGAGACGCAATTGAGTTGACCAATGTGAATCCTAGGTAGAAAAATAACACTTGGGTTCTCTGCCTGTGGATCTCGAGGTACTGTGCAAAAATGCGTGTGCGTGTGGGCTTGTGCGTGTGCGTGTAAGAGGAGAGGGGGAGGAGAGAGACGCTTTGGTCCTGTGTGCGGGTGAGAAGCAGCCAGTAATACCGAGCCGGCCACTTGTATTTTTTCCAGCCCTTGGGATCATTTCCAGGTTGCCTGCCTACCTGAGCACCCCCTGCCCACCCAGAAAGTGCCGTTAAATGCCCTTGGGGATGCGAAAATGCAACGTCAGCTCCCGGGGAGCCCCAGCTCTGTCTCTTTAAGAAACCCAGCGAGTCGTGATGCTGCTGTTTGTATTGCTAAACCCCCAGGAGCCCGGTTAAGAAAGGGGCAGCTGTCTCTTTAAGTGTGATTTCCTTCTATTGTATTTGAATCGTGATCAGGAAAAAGGAAATGAAACCAGAGACCCGGGGCTGAGCCACCGAGTTAATCATAATAATAGCCATGCCGAGCTCCCCGCTTCCAGCATCCCCGCCCGGCTGCGGGGCACGGGCAGAGCTGCCCGGGCAGAAAGCCTGAACGGAGCCCGGGGAGCTCCGGGGCTGGGGCAGCGGTGGCAACCGAGGCAAGCCCTTCCCACCCTCCGCCGCCACCACCGGAGCCACCGGAGCCACGGCGGGAGGTGCCCCGGCGGGGGAGCGCTGCGGGGATGGGAGGTGAGCGCCGTGCGGGGCCGGAGCCCGGCGGGGGAGCAGCAGCAGCAGCAGCCCCAGCCCATATTTCTCCTCTCTCTCTCTCTCTGTGTCTCTGTCTCTTTGGTGTTGCAGGAGGAAATCCTGTGAATGTCATTGGGGGGCGGAGGGGGAACTCGGCTGGTGACAAGGCTTCGAGAGCAGACAGCCTTTGCGGGGGCAGCGGGGGCAGATCCCACCACCGGCACGCTACAAAGGAACAATCCCTCCCAATGTCATCGGCCATCGAGAGGAAAAGCCTCGATCCTTCCGAGTAAGTGGTCGCCTTTTCCTTTCCCCCTCACCCCCACCCACAAGCAGTAAAAACCTTAGTTTCCCATGTCTGAAAGAGATTTCATTAAATGCT
>JAOXNO010000041.1:65916199-65930331 GCA_028565335.1 Limnodromus scolopaceus | reverse complement strand
GGAATTTCCAGCCGCACATCCCAGCCCGGGGGTGCGGGGAAAAGCGCAGAGCATCACCGTGTCCACATCCGAAGGTGGGGGTTTGGGTTTTTTTTAACCTTTGGAAGGACCATCTCTGCCCCATCTTTGATCTGCTCAACTTGCCGGAGCCGATTACAGCGAAAGGTCAGAACTGTTATCTGCGGGTGGCCAACTTCCACATTTTCATAATGCAACTTTCTGGTATAAACTGCTTTGGTGTGGGGGGCAGGGTGTTCTGCAAAGGGCACGGAGAAAAGTCTTGATTGCCGGGATGGAGAAGATGAGAAATTCCCTCCCTGGGTTTCCCACTCGGGGAAGGGACGGGCTCTGCTGTCCTGATCCAGGGGCTGTGCTCCTCAGCCGTCCCTGCCGGCATCCCGCCGGCCAGCGGCACGGCAACAGCCTAAAGACAGAGTCATTTCAGCCTTCTACGTGCTATGAACTGCAGCTGTGCTCTTCTAGAGTCATGATAAGAGAAAAGGAAAAAAAAAAGAATTTATAAAATCTCCATTTTCAGATAACACTTAAAACATTGCTCTTAGCAAACTTGAGTCATTCGTGGCTTGTTTCCTGTGAGATACTAAAAATGCCATCGTGTGACGCCCTGAATGAACCATGGGAGCTGTTTCTTTTGTGGATTCAATCAATCCATTCCATGGCACATCTGATGATTTCTGTGTTACATTTTCTCTTATTTTCTTTTTTTTTTTTTTTTTTTTTTAAGAAACGATAATGGTATCTTGTCCAGGTTTCACCTATGAAGTTGTACCAATCTTTCTTTATTTACCTACCTTGCGTTCTAGTGACTGAAGTGCTGGCTTAGAAATCTAGGGACATCAAAAAGCTAATGCATAAACCAGGAATTCTGTTCCGCGTAAACATCCGCCAGGCTGTTCCGGAGCTCAGGGCTTTCCGAGAGACCTGGCTTCTGATTCCCAAACGCCCCTAAGATGGAATATTTGGGGGCACACCTGAAGTTTCCAATAATGGACAATAAAGGATAATGATGTGCATTTCCTCCTATTGGCAGGCTCTCAGAACTTGGCGTAGCGGAGCCCACGCGTTCGGAAAGGGAATATGGGGCCCGAAAGAATAATCTGGGAAAAAACCAGGGCCTAATTGCATAGAGTTCCCCACGATTTTAACGAGAACTCGCAGAGCTGGTAGGAGAGGGATGTTATGACACAACTTGCAGGGCACAGCAGTTTAAGCCTAGAAGAGTGAAAACCAGAACGGAATATAATCAGATAATATCTCAGGGCTCAGCTTGCCTAAATAAAAAAAAAAAACCTGCAGCATCAGTTTCTCAGCACAAAAGTTCTTGACCAGTGATCATTTCTCCCTGCTGGAGAAAGTAATTTTTTGCCCAGAGAACCGCTGACCCAGTAAATAAGCAGCAGTAATATCATTTTTTCCTGTTGCCTGCTAGAAATTGGGAGCAGCCTGATCCTTCTCCATCAGTGCAGGTCTCCTCTGCCCCCACCAGCCTCTGGCAGGACAGAGTGACAGAAACAAAGTGTTGAGGGACTCCTCTGTGCTAGAGAGAGAACCCAATAATGTATGAAAAAACTTGGGGCTCCCCTCTGCCAGATGTTGAACACCTTGGTCATCATCCGGCGAAGCATAAATGTATCTATACATCTTCTTTGCCATCAGCCACAGGTTTAAAATTAAGCAAGCGCTTAAAGGATTATTCTAATAGTGGTTTTTATCAACTTCCCTGGGGTTTGGTTGAAGCCCTGAGTGGCAGCCCCGGGTCACTGCAAACCCTGTAGAACTGAGCTCAGGCACCTCTCTTTTATTTTTTCACTGATTTTTTTTTTTGGCAGAACTTGTAATATTACACAAAAAGCCAAAGAGGAGAATGCTTTAAGAAAGTAGCCTTGAAGAAAATTCTTGCTTTATCCCCAGGTATTACCAGAACCATCCTAGATATCAGAGCTTTTTAAAAAGGGAAAAAAATACTATGTGTGATAGTCAGTTCTAATATTTCTTTTCACACAGGGATGTGTAAATGCCAAATAATTGTTTGAGCTGTGTTGGCACAGACCCATCCCAGGGGGCTCATGTCCTTAGCTGAAGGGAAAACACAAGTCCTGCCTTAACATCAGGTTATTCTGGCTCTGTTAAAAACAGCAGCAAAACTCAAACCCGTTGGGCAACAGTCTCATCGGTTGGATTGATTCATTTCATGCTGTTCAGAGAAATGACATCCTCGGACTTAAGTCTTCAAATTTACATTTCCCAACGGAAAGTTGATGGCGTGTGAAATCCCTCAGGTGCCTTTCCTGGTCCTTTAGCCCTTGGTGAGGCGGAAATTCCCTTTGCTTCCAGCAGCACCGAGAGCCAAAGCTCGCAAGCTCAGGTTTACAATATGGGCTCCTATATTTTGGGGGTTTCTGCACAGATGCTTTGTGGTATTGCCGGGGTTCTTCACAAAGCCATAGGTAAAATCAGAAGTTGTCTGTGTTGATTCGGTCACTTACAGTTGCTTATAGGTAAATCTTAAAAATCTCGTTGGAAAAAAGCATTTTTTTTAAAGTGGGAATAAAAGCATCACTACATGCTGTGGACAAAAGAGAATTATTTGAAAAATATAGTAGGAACTCCTGGGACTTTGTGGGTGTTGGCACCCATCGGTTGTCACAGACATAACCAGCGTTTCTACCACATGGTGAATCCAGGCAGCTTTTTGACTGCACTTCTGAAAACGTACAGTCTCCCATTATGGAAGAATCGTGTTCTGGGAAAGGTATTTCTTTTGTAAGAACTGCATGGATTGAGACACATGATGGAGCAATTCATGTTCTCTCCAGTAGAAGAAAAATGATGTATCTACACAAATGCCAATGTCCTAGCAAAGTAGTAGACGCCTTTCCAGTCATGGATACACACGGGTGATACAGAGACTGTCATGTTTATGCATTATTCTTTGAAGAAAAATAAAAAAATTAGTTAGCAAGTTTTTGGACGCTTTTATTAACTCCTTAAATTTTAAGCTATCCTTTTTTTTTAAAGCAAAAGGAGAGTGAAGTCTTGCTCCTCTCGTGTCAGAAGTGGATAAGTTACTCACTTCACTGGGAGAAAACATGCAATCCCTGTTCTAACTTGACCAATCTTGTGCTTTGCTTTTCCTGCTCCTTCTTCTCACCTGGATGCTGTCGGACTACATTTCCCTTCTCCAACGAGTCTTTCCTTCCCGCAGGGAGCCGGTGGACGAGGTCCTCCAGATCCCCCCTTCGCTGCTGACATGCGGCGGTTGCCAGCAGAACATCGGGGACCGCTATTTCCTGAAAGCCATCGACCAGTACTGGCACGAAGACTGCCTCAGCTGCGACCTGTGCGGGTGCCGCCTGGGAGAAGTGGGGAGACGGTTGTACTACAAACTGGGCAGAAAGCTCTGCCGAAGGGACTATCTCAGGTACCCAACCAACCCACTCCTTCTACCCTCCCTCCCCTTCTTCCCATCCTTTCAGCTTTGCTTAGCCGTTTAATTAGCGTAGCTAGTGAGCCAAGAGCCATAAAATATTAATTTTTGACCACTCTTAAAGCCTGGCAGCTGACACAATTTGAACAGAGCACCATTTGCAAGCTCAGATTTGCAATGTTTTTGGGGGTTGAGGCACTGATGCTTTGTGGTACTGCTGGGGTTCTTCAAAGTTGGAGATAAATCCAGAGGTTGCCTGTGTTGATTCGGTCACTTGGAGTTGTTCATAGGTTACATCTTAAAAATCTTGTTGGGAAAAAAAGCACATTTTTTACTGAAAATGAAAGTATTGCTACGTGTTCTGGGCCAAAGAGAATTATTTGAAAATGTGAAGAATTCAGTAAGAACTCCCAGGACTTCGGGGTTGTTGCCATCCGTCGGTCTGCACAGACATAACCCGATAACTCCAGGGGAACTGGAGCTCCAGGGGAGCTGCAGTGTCAGCGTGGGATTCTGGCAGGTGGAAATTGGGAAAAGGTGAGGAATTTCAGCAACCTTCCCCTGAGCTGACGATGAACTGGTTTCCCCAGATGGTTCTCAGTAGTTCTGTGTTTCTCCAAGCATCGCCTTGGAGCTGGAAGGTACATAAAACCAGGTGCCAAGATCGGCGACTGATGAAAGATCATTTTAGTTCTCATTTAAGAACACGGTATCCAAGGTAACTGAATTAAATTTGTTTTCCTGACGCAGTAATATCAGCTGTATTAGGGACGCTCGATTCCAGTAGCCAGCAGGGCCACTGGAGTCAAGGGACCTGCCGGGTGTCTGAAGGCACTGCCTTTTATACCTGGGTCGATCCCTGCCTGTTTCTGCATCACTGGTGAAGTCATCTGGGACACTTCAGGCAGAAGGATGCCCTGTGCTCTATGTGGACTGCAAAGCTACAACCCATACAGGAAAGTCTGATTGCACTAATTTTTGGATCTAGTGGATTTTTAGCATTCTTAATCCTGGTCCTAAATAGACAAGAATTTACCCATTTTGCTGAGTCAGATCCTACAAATACACTTCTTACAGGTATTTTCTTTAACATCTCTCTGCCTACCTGTTTTACCAAAAATTGTAAGTAGGAGGATTAGATTGAGATTAAGATATTTCACCAAAAAAAAAGATAAATATAAATAAATAAAGATCTTTATATTGTTGATTACAATTAAAATATATTGGTCTTCGCTGTGCTGGTTGTGTACCATTCCCTCTAATGGATCCCTCACAGGAGGTCTGTGGAACACAATAACAGTATTTGACGGGGTTTTTTTTATCAGCTACCTTCCTGTACAGTCATTTACCTGCCAATAAAAACTAACCCGAAATCTCTGTGGAGTTCCTAATTATGGTGTTCCTGAGCTTTCCCGATGGGAATTTTGCTAAGCAGAAACTAAGAACTGAGCCCTGTTAATGGGGCTGCTTGTAAATACCCTGCACACACAGCAGTCCAGCAGTGACCCAGTGCTAGTTACACTTTTCAAATGCTTTTCATCTTAAAATGGAAGCAACAGTAAGTTTGGCAATACAATTAATGTATTTTCTTGCAGCAAAATTCAACGTTTTTATTTATTTAATAATGGATCATATAATATCTTCCGTCATTAATGAAAAATTTGGCAACCCTTGTGTAACCTTAGTATTACTTTCGTTGGGCAGAAGTAAACACTGACATCTCCTGGTAGACGAAAGAAATTATGTCTTCTCCCCTTAAAGAGCTCTCTTTATTCAGGGGGCATCCTTTTTCCAGCTCAGAAGATGTTATGAAGCAGACACAACATATGCAAAGGAATTGTAGGAGGTGGAAAAAACTCTTTCCAGAATTAGTATGGAAACTTAGAAGCCAAACTCAATAGGTGGATAATTTGAACAAGTAATACGTAGCATTTCTCCTCGCTTTTAAGAAAAAAATAGTAATACCTTTCCACTTATTTATTAATGATTTGACTTACAAACTCTGTAGCCAGCAGACCGCAGGAAAGGCTGGTGTTCACCCCTAGCTGAGTGTGTGGCCCTGCTCCAGCAGTGGGTGCTGGGAGGGGAACACGTACCTAGTGCATTCATTAGAGACTCCTTTTAATAGACAATACCGTAATGAGCTCAGCAGAGGTTTTCAGTGGGAATTAACGAGCATCACAAAATTATTTGGACAGGTATCGAGAAGGTCTTAGCAATTATCCTTCTGAAGCCCAGCAGGAGTGACTTTATGGATGTTTGTGTTGGAAAGAATCTCCAATGTGGAGGCAACGACAAGAGAGAGGGGAGTCTCAGCCCATGGCTTGTGCCAGCTCCTTTCTGTAGACTACGACAGCAACAGCTGAAAGTAGGCAAAATTTGTCAATGGAAAGGTAATTCCTATCGATTGCAGAAGGGAAGTATTAGTGTGGCACAGCCTTATGCTGTGATTTATGGGACCTTTACTCCTCCTGAAGCAGTTCAGCAGTTCAGGATAAGGTCATTGATCAGAGAAGTCAATTATATTGAAAATAGGGGAGGACCTTGGACTTTCTACTTCAGTTTTTGGTACTGCAAAGTTCTGCTTGTCAGCTTTCCATGTGACTATCCGACTTGGCAATACTGTGACTAATGGATCAAGGCACTGATGTCGTGTTCTTGGTTTGATTTGTTCTTTCCCATCTCCCCAGTGAAGGATCTCTGCTTACTGCTCTGCCGTTGTCGTTTTAGGCTCTTTGGCCAAGATGGCCTCTGCGCCTCCTGCGACAAGCGAATCCGGGCTTACGAGATGACCATGCGGGTGAAGGACAAGGTATATCACCTGGAATGCTTCAAATGTGCTGCCTGCCAGAAACATTTCTGTGTTGGGGACAGATACCTCCTCATCAACTCGGACATAGTATGCGAACAGGACATCTACGAGTGGACTAAGATAAACGGAATGATCTAGCAAGGAGATGGCTCCGTAGTCTGTAAAAGACATCTCACGGGTGACACCGATGCGTAGCAGCAGTGAGGAGATCACCACTTGAGCTATGGGCTTTGTCTAAAATGGGGGGAAAATGCCACGGAGTCAGCTCTTTGCAGGCAGTGCTGCGTAGAATCTAAACTACATGTAGGTGAAGAAGGGAGACCGAAGCAATAGTAGATAGACTGACTTCTCTTAACAAAGGCGTACGGACAATAACTGACAGCAGCCACGTAGGCGAGAGCTGGGGAGCAAACACAACGCGATCACGAGTTCTCCTAACTGGAAAAAAAGAGTAGGGACCTCTGTAAAGAGATGCTATGACTTTGTCGCCTGCAGACTAGGATTGTGCAATTGAATTTTCTTTTCATCTTATTTTAGTTACCGAGTTTAGACGACGGCTCTTACTGTAGACATGAGGAAGAACACTGGCAGAAAAGGGCCATGACTTTCATGGTCTTTCTATACAGCCTTACACTTCGTGTACGAGAGAAAGCGGGAAGAGGGTGGGGGTTATTTTTGCATGGATTTTCTTTTTCTTTTTTTTTTCCTTTGAGAATGAACAGTTCATCCTCTAGTCCCAAACTCTTCTTTAAAAAAATCCTGCTGAATAGTTGTTTTCAGGCACTGCTGTTTCAAGATGAGATGTTCCACAGATCATTTCTATACAAATATAAATCTAAAGAGTTGTTCAACTATTTTATTAACCTAGATTATATCAATAAAATATTTGTTGTGTGTAGTAAGACTCTGCAGCTTTAATAAAAATAACAGAAGATTTGAGTGTTGTTATTTCTTTTTTTTTTTTTTTGAGTTGGGCTGTTTTTTTAGTTTCTTTTATTTATTTTATTTTTTTGTAATGGGTTTTCTACACCTTGTCTACGGCTGATGCCAGCTGGTTGTGTTTCAAAGCAGTAATGTGAGAACCCTGAGGTCTCAGTAAGCCTTGTAGAGTTCATGCTAAGGAGAAATTAGATAGTGCTGTAGGAGAAATTAGATAGTGGTGTGTGACACCGAGGCTCTTTGGCGTTTATGAGGATGTTTGGAGGCTGGTGGCCCACAGAGAAATATATTTGGGTGTTACTTCACAGCAAAGGCAGAGCCTATCTGATCTCAGAGGAGATCATGTAAGATTAGGGTCTCCTAGAAAAGTAGCTCATCCTGATTTTGCTTTGGATTACTGAGTCCAGCTTAATATCACTAGAGCCAATCAATACTTGGTAGCCTTTAGAAAGAATTAAGTTCAGAGCCTTTCCTGCCAAGACTGTTGTCACTGGCTTCTTAAGCGAAAGCAAGTTTCTTGGCATTGTAGTAATACTAAGAAGAAGAGAAGTGCTCCTGGTCAAGAAAAAGTGGACATTCGGTATCTTGCTCTGGCAGAGACAAGTAGTGGGGGCTCCGGCAAGAGCAAGCAGGGAGTGACCCTCTCATGAAGCCTCTCCAGCTTGCAGGAAGGTCCCATGAGCTATGTCTGAACTTGCCTTCAGACCCCTCCACCTAACACCGACCCACAGACCCATTCTCTGTGAGTTTGCCTCATCCCCTTTTTTGACTCTTTGGCCTCCATAAAGTCTCAAAGCAACGATTTTCACAGTTTAATTCTATGCTGTGCTTATTCCAAAACCTGTTGCCTGGTAACTTCATTGGTTGACCACCATATTGTGCGAGATAATGAACAGTCATCTCCTATTGCCTTTTTGGTCAGGATTCTTGACTTTTAAAGACCTCTATCATATTCCCTCCAACTTACTTTTTTCTGAGATGACTAGCCTAAATTCCTTCTTCCATGAAAGTTGTTTCACGCCTCTCATAATCTCTGTGTCTCATCTCTGCGTGTTTTCTGGTTCTACATTATCATTTTCGAGACTGTCACTAGAACCACACATTGTGTTCAAATGTACTAAAAAATAAAGCTTATAACACAGCTCAACAAGCCTGACAGTCTGCTCAGAAGACAGTTGGCATCTCCGTTCACCCCACCAGCATTAACACATAAAGAAGGGCATCTAAGCATATGGATATCCATTTGTCTGATCATTTTCAATAAACTTGTCACCTAAGGGATCTCTCATCCAAGTGGCAGTACTGACCAATGATGACACTTTGCATTTTACGATGGATATTCTGAGGGCTCTTCTTTCTTTTCTTGCTTTTTGTTGTCACAACTAACGCTGGGGACAAAACTTTTAAATCTTATTACCAGGCAAATTGGAAACTATACATAATGAGATCATGCTTGAAAAGTATAGTTTGAGGGCTCTGTGATTTAGCTCTTCTCAAGTGATATGCTGACCTCTGGAGGCCACAGGCAGCTGGTATAATTTTAATTCTTAGCCTAAAGCATACCGCTGCCAGCACAGGCAAGAAAGCTATGGACCCCAGGGAACTACAGCTATCGTCTCTCTTCCCCCTCGGTGGCTCCTGGCAAATATTCTGTCCAGCTAGAAAAGACGTCTCATTGTCCCTGTCAGTTTACGGAGCTTGGTGGATGTAACTAGGATGGTAACATAGGATGGAGGTGGACAATCGTTCTTCAGGCGGTGCGTGGGAGCACACACACAGAATGAGCATCACCAGACAAGGTAATACCAAGGGCTTTGTGGCAGATGACTTTAAAGCTTCCATGTCACCATGCCCTGCCATGTCATTGGCACGTCCATCTCAGAGCTCCTCTTCTTTCTCTCTCTCTCCTTTCCCTGAAAAAATATACCTCGATAGCACTATTGTACGAGCAGGGCAGAGGAGCACTTATGGCTTCATGAACATCTACCAGTTCACGGCAAGAAATTTTTGCAGATGATGGCAATCATCTGCAAAAATCTCTATTCAGAGATCATCTCTCTGAAGTCACACGCAAATGATGGAGATGAACAGGTATCAAAGGGAGCATCGTACACAGGGAGACTGGGACCCTGCTCCATCCCACGGTGTTGCCAGCTGAAGGGTCTCTGAACGTGTTTCAGGTGACAGGCAGCCGTCTCTAGAGTAGTCCCAACTCTGCGAGGGGAAGGGAGACATAAAATGAGCTTCCCTTTGACGAAGTAAGACATGATGTTGAGTCACCAGAATTGGTAGGAAAAGGTTTTAAGCCTCATCCTGATCTCCTGCAGCGTGATGGTGTGACTGGCTCTAAAATAGCTGCAATCACAGAGTTACACATGCGTAACGACAGCATCGATGTGGTCAGGATCAACGGGTGTCGTCACAGGTAAGAGTTTTGACACTTGTTCCCTCAACCCTTCCCAGCGTAATTTGGAACCTCACTCAGCCATCAGCTGCAGAGCTGATTTCCACGGTCCCACCTGACAGAGAGATTTGACTGAAAATTTAGAGTAAGGGGCCTCGTCAACATCTGGGTTGAGATTAGGTAAGCGTGGCAATGGTTCAGCGAGGCTTTGTGGTTTTACCCTAGTGAGATTAAGATACGTGTCTTGTTCCCACCTCAGAAAGTATTTCCTGTGTGACTGTTGGCAAGGGAGTTAAATATTCTGCTTCTCGGTTGCCTGCCTGTAAAATGGAGATATTATCATTTATTCTGTAAAATATCACTTATTCTGTAAAATTTTTTAAACTTCCTAATGGAAATGCACTCATTATTTTGGGTTAAGGTATCATTTCCGCAGGAAAATACATTTTAAAACCTAAATGAATAGATTCGTAAAGGAAGGATGCTGCAGGGCCTACGGGGGGTATTCTCATTTTGTTATAAGAACATCAGTTTTATCCAGTTTATGTAACTTCAGAAAGGGCTTAAACCCTTAAGCCCTGAACAGGAAAATGACAGCTTGTGCCAGAAGAAAAGCTTTTAGTTGTATAATTATACCAGTCTGTTGGTGGACTTTTCCCCACCAGATTCCTAAGCCTTGCTCTCTGGATCCAGTGGGAGAGAGAACAGATTTCTCTTGGAATTGGTGTAACCAACACTTCACCTCCATCCTCATCTCAAGTATGTGCCTTACAGTAAGGACTCTCTCCTGAAATAACAAGAAAATAAAATATTGCAAAAACAATGGCAAAAATAAAAGCAAAGATGATTTAAAGGCATAGGCGAAAAACACAATAATCTGAATATAACTTCATCAGCCGATATTCAAATGCATTGCCCTTTATATGTTTTCAATATCAGCAGTATTTTAAAAGGCATATCATCCTTCAAGATTTCCCTTCTTTGTCCCCATTATTCAATGTCATGGTAGGAAGATGAGAGCATTACCATCGATATCACTTTTTTAATTCCATGCCCTTGAATAAGGGCAATAAGAACCCTGCATAATAGAGTTTTCAGCAGAGAGAGTAAATGGGAATCGGTTGTTAATTCAATCCAGGATACAGAAGCTGTCTCTCCCATCTCTTTTTCTCAAGGTAATACCGTGCCTCCAATTGTCATTATACCCAAGAATCAAATTATTTGAATTCTGGACACATCAGCACAAAACTGAAGACTCCCTGCCAATTTTCGTAGCCTGCTTGGAAGAGAACATCAGAGAGCATCACTCATTTATACGACTGCCAGCCTGAGACTGTAAATTCAGAAAACAAGAAGGCCTCAGGTGCTGCACTTTAACACGTCTTTCTGCTCCTGAATCCCCCTCCCTCTTCTCCCCCCATCACACACGAAGTAACATTTTATCTCTGAAAAGCAAATCTTTCAAGCATCCGCCGGGGCAGGCATAGACTCCGTATGGCCTGAATGTGAACTGAAAATGAGACTATTAAGTATATTAATTGATAACATCGACTTGTGACTTTGAAGGAGGTTCGTGACACTTGGAAAAATAATCTATAAAGATTGTTGTTGCTCTAAAAAGGCAGTGCAGCATCAGCTTATTTGACTTGCAGCAGGTTGATCTCTTTTATAGAGCATACTGCACTGCAGGCAAAGGGAATTTTAATGGACACTGGGAAAAAATGTGATCTATTCCTCTGTCCCACGACAAAAAAGAAACTATAAAAAGATATAGAACAGAGAGACTGAGATACGATACCAGAAAACATTTAAGGAACTATAATTAAATTAAGATTCAGAAGTCTGCCAACGAGATGAAGATTAAACTGGCAGAAAGTTCAGCCTTGCTTGAAGCAACTTGTTCCCTCCTGCTGTGGGGTGTTTCGTACCCGGCTAATGAGAAGGCACATCTCTGAAAGGCTCCTAATAAATGGTTAATTAATAAACACCTTTTGCAGGAGTACACCATGTTCCATTTAATGCTCTTCAAATGCCTTGCAAGGACTAATGCCATAATGCATTACTCTTTCGTTTTTTAAGCTACCAGCCCTGCTCTGCAGGTGGGGAAACTGAGGCACAAAATGAACGCAACCTGCTTAAAAATCGCCCAGTAACTCAGCTGAACTTCCGCGAGAGCAGGAGTTAGATCTCTTGGCTTGAGCGTGACCATCCAGCCACTGGCCATTTGGCAACCACTGATGAAGCAAGTATGGTCCTGGGAGCAGGGATGCAAAAGCCCCTGGATAAAACAGCTGAGGGTTTAGAAGAGTTTATTCATAACCAACTGATAACATTAGTGGAATACTCTATAACGACTCCTGCTGTTTGTGTGTAGCTTCCACGCGTTCAACGACAAGATGTATTTTCCCCTTCTACGGCGGGAGATCTGGGTGCTTCTTAGGACAGAGAGAAGCTTTTCAACCACCACAGCTGAGCCCTCGCCTTTGCCTCCAGCCTTCTGACTTCCTTAGACCCCTGGTTCTGGGCTGGGATTAGGGGTCTGATTTTCTTCTCTCCTCAGATGTGTGCCTTGCATCTCGTATCAGACAACTTCAGCAATGCATTTCACAACAGCTGCGAGCTGCTGCAGGGATGCAGATGGTTTTCTTATTTCCATTTATTTCAAAGAGACTATCACAATAAAACTAACATTCTTCTACAATAAGACACATAGTCTTCAGTCTGACAGTATCCCGAAGCACCCTGACAGCTACCCAAAGCACCGCTTAGATATCATATGGATATCTCATTAAAAGGAGCTAAGACATGTAATCATCAGCCTAAGGATGCTTTGCAGCACTGGGAAATTCTCAGTCAGCTCATAAGACGACAAAGTGGTTGTTATGGGTTTTTTTTAGCAGTCGGTAGCCAAACGAGCAGTGGTGCAGTCGCCCTGGAGTTCTTGGAGCTGGACCAGCAGCGAGTTTGACCCAACACGCACGAGAGGCATGTTGTTCAGCTGATAAGGAAACCGAGAACGTGCATCAGCAAATACAGTTTGTTTATCCCGTAATAACTGTTTTTGAGTAGTACAAGCGAAAAAGAGGCCGGGTCTGCACTAGACAGATAAGAGCTCTGACCAAAAGGACGACCAAAGGTTGCACCAGGCCTCCTGGAAACTTCAAAAGAGAAGCCTTCGGTGGGAATGGATGACTAAGGGAATCGCAAAGGGCTTCTGGAGTCTTTTATCTTCGCGCTACCTCTTCAAATCCAGCTCAACACTCCAGTCATTTATTGTTGCCGTCGTCTGATGGATGTACACGGGGCGCAGCCCTCTTCCTGCTGCACATCAGTTTAGCCAAAAAAACCCCACCGCCACAGCTAACTGGCCGCCTCGTTAACAATCTCAGCTAATACAAAACAGTGTGTGGAGCTGAAAAGTAAGCTACTATCTGGTTCATACAGGTGTTTTCTTTAGGTCAGGAATGACTCAATAGCAGCAGAGTTTTCTCTAGGGGTACCTTTATATTCTCCGTGTTCCTCAGGTAAAGAAAGACCTTCTGAACCTTCCCACAGGGTCCCAGCACTTTCCACGAGATCATAAAACTTTCCTCCAATCCCGGCCTTCAGCGGGGTCTTTCACACGTCCTTCAGGCCGTGAATCACATCATGGCATCAGGAATCACACACGGTGGAAATGCTGTAAGCACAGAAGTTATAAGTATTCCTGGGGCTCTGTTACTGCCTTTTTTTTGGACCACGTTAAATTTGGAATTAGCAATTACCCCCTGCACCGAGTTTCTCTTCTACACCACCTTCTTAATTTTGCGTGTTAGCTCTCGGACGCAGGAATCATGCCCTTTGATGCTATTCACACCCTGTAAAGCAAGTAAACTTCATTTTTGATTCTTTCACAGGCTAATGTTTACATCTGCAGCAATATCTTATATTTGATTTATGTGAAAGAGGATGATACGAAAGGAAGACCAACTCTGAGCTAAGCCACCATGGAAAAGAAAAACTCCAGTTTGTGTCAACACGGAATCTCTCATCTGAAGAAAACAGCCCAGTCTATCAAAATGACTCTCTTGAGTGGGATTCCAAACTCCGCAAACACACATAAATATTTGAGACCCATCTCAGAGCTAAGAATCGGAGATAAAAGATTTGCTAACAAAAAAAAAAAAGCCAAGCCTGAAGTCACAGAGCACCTTGACTCAGAGCTGTGCCATGCAAGATGGGGAAGGACCAGCAGTAGCTTTTTGGCAACCGATCACAGAATCACAGAATCATACTAGGTTGGAAGGGACCTTTTAAGATCATCTAGTCCAACCAATGAAAACAAAACAAAACAAAATAAAACAAAAACAGAAAAAAAAAATCCAAAAAAACAACCACCCCACACGCACCACACCACACCCAAAACAACACCAACCCAACGCCAACCCAACACTAACCCATATCCCCGAGCATCATGTCAACTCATCTCTTGAATACCTCCAGGGATGGTGCCTCAACCACCTCCCTGGGCAGCCCATTCCAATGCCTGA
>JAOXNO010000041.1:65888910-65909513 GCA_028565335.1 Limnodromus scolopaceus | reverse complement strand
AGTCAAGAAAGCTAAAGACATCAGGGAGAATTCTGCTACGATAACATCAAAAAAGAGATAGATCTTACACAAAAATTGTTACAAGTCCGGCATGGATGATTTGGTAATAGTTCCTAATGGTGTAGTAAAGGCCTAGCCTGTTTTTTTTTCATGTATTTAACAAAATGAGGTGGATTTTGCTGTACAGGGACAGTTAAATACTGTGTAGGTTTCTGATTTATAAGGTCAGTAATGGTAGTTTTGCATAACTGGCTGTTTGTAGTACTTAAAGTCTTAATTTGAGGAAATATCTAGGTTGTTTATATTTGGTTTAGTGACATGTATCTCCTCTGACCATCACAAACATTACAATTTCTGTAGTATTCCACAGGTTGGTTAGTCTGGTGGTTGCCCTTAAATAACAGAAAAGCTGACAGGTGACCAAATATTTGTGTAATTAATGAGGATGGCTTTAATTACATCTTTATCATATTTGAAGCTACGTGTTCCTGTGATGCCATAGTGACTTTTTTCCTACTAGAAATTACAGGCTTGATTGGTGAACACCAATACAATAGATTTCTGCAAGGGCTTTGACTTTGGGGTATTTCCCCACCCCATTCCCCCCAAAATAATGAAAATTCCCCATGTCGTGAATGAAGCTTTTACATGACCAAAGGTCCAAGTTTGAAGTAAATGTGTTTTACACCTTTGTGTCATTGTAGACGGGAAGGGTAATGGCAGGGCATACAGGAGAATCACTTCCCTTTGTTGAGGTTGATCTTGAAGTACTAATACAATTCTAGTTTGAACACCTTATAATGGATATTGAGGAGAAAAAAAAAAAGATGGATTGAACAGGTAAATATGAATAATTCTTTAGTCTCGGTGCAACATGTTTTCACCAGTCCTGGGCTTTGGCTGATTTTACTTATCAAAGATGAGACATTTTTATTTCAGAGTTTAAGTGTGTCCATTTACACTGTTGGTCTTTCGTACTTACCAATTTCTGAAGTACACTGAAACAAACCCCCGAAACGCAGTAACTGGAAGCTTAAGTTTGGTAACCTCATTTGAGCTACTTGGATGTTAATCACAGCCATCAAAACACACATATTAACTGTTAGAACAAGCTACCAGAGGAAGTGATGTTACCACATCTAAATTGGTGGTATCTTTTGGGAAATTTCTTGAAAGCATAACTGCTAATTCAGCTTGAACACAGAAGACAAAAAGGTTTATCATCTGGTGTTCAGGTTAGTTTGAATGAGGCAATAATTTCTTTCCAATTCTGTGAATCTTTGAATAACACAATCATTCCCTGTATTACTGCTCTGCACATTGCCGATGCTGTGCTGCACATTCTTATCCATGTAAATACATTGAAATGTCTTGCTGTCGATACCAGTTGTATGTTCCAGAAGGGCTTTATAACTGTAAAAGTAAATATGGGCACAGACTGTATTTGATGGCACCTCCATCACTGCTTTTAAAGAGCAAGTTAGCAGGCATCAGGAATATAAGTTAGCCTTTGCTATCTCCTTGCATCCAACCAGGATCAACTTAAATGATTTCTGAGGACAGTTTTGGATCCATATCCTACAGGGTTTTTAATGCTGCATTTGCAATAGTACTGCATAATGGAGGATATGATTCTTTTAACTTCCTGAAGTAGCAATGTTACCTGTAATGCAATGGCGAGAGCTTATATATGGTCTTCGTCAGGTTGAGGTTGCAGTGCTTATTTCCAGTGCTTATTTTTCACCCTTTATATTTTAACTGTGTCTGTTTCTGGTGATGAAGTTTGTTATTTAAACAACTTAAAGTGGAAAGTAACTTTGCAATACTCAAACTCAGATAACTCAAAGCTTATTGTTTGAGCTTTCTATAGTGTAGAGACTGACAATCCAGGTAAGAAAGCGATGTAAATCATAATAACTAGTCTGTGCTACTGGAATGCTTACTGCTGGTGGAGTGGAGTCAGACGATGTTTACCATGGCGTAGATCTACAGGATGACCTGCTTTACAAAATTACTTAATTGCTGACAGTTCTCAAAGTGTGTAGAAAAGTAATTCACGACTCGTACAGCTGTAGTGAAGGCTTTTAACCGTTGTAAGCACAGCTCTAAAAAGGACAGCTGACTAGCTTTCAAGCTCTGCATTTATTTCCTGAGAATGAATGTGTAATATACTGCTCAGTATTTATCCCTGTTTATTTTGCTACTCTTTTGTAATCAAATGTAATGATTTTATATTTATAGTTGCTGCTGTTTAAGTCGAAGGCTAAATCAGCTATCAAGCCATGATCCCTTGTGGAAAAGACACTGCAAGAAATACTGGCTTATTTCAGAGTAAGTGTGATTGTTTTAAGCCTTTTTTTCTGTGAAAATAAGGCTTCTGTTACTGTGCTGTCAGCTTACGTCCGTGTTCCTTCCAGTGACTCTAAGTTTCATTTTCCCAGGGAAGTTGCATTGGCCTGTGTAAAAGGGTTTACATATATGGTTCTTGGGGTGTTGCGTTTCTTAAAAAGCTCGCTTTCTGTTGGCTTGCATTGAACTCAGGATGGCTGTTAAGTGGAAGCTAACTATAAAGGTATCGATCCACATCTTTGCTAAAAAAATACCTGTTTTTCTCAAGAGCTGAGGAAGCCTGTGGAGTTGACTGAAGTGAATTAGCAACCAGTTTTGTTACTGCTTATCCCCACTTTGTGTCCTGTTTTCTAGACGATATCTTTCTTTTTAGATTGTAAGTTGAGAGGAATATTAACTACTTATGACTTCAGTGATCAGTTCCACATATTATTCTATTATTCAGATTGTGTAGGTGTTCCTTGTGTTACACAAGTAGCCGAAGATGCCAAAACAGGTAGTGACAAGGAGTTACATATATGCATAAGTGGGTGGAGGAGGTAATTTAGGAAAACCTTTCCAAAGTTGTAGTTTATGTCATTAAATCATATGGACTGTATTAAAAATTAACAGCAGAGATGAATCCACAAAGATAAGCATGTTGTGTTTATTCTAATTATATACAGCTTTATGAAGGTGTAACACAACTTGTAAAATTTTGCCTTGAGATTCTTTGCATAAGAATCCTAAGCGATTTTCTTACTAGAATCCAAACTAGAAAGGAAAATCTGGTGAGGGGGCAGAGGAAGACGGTAAGGAAATGGGAAGTTCAAACTGAGTACCTGATGCCAAGAAAAACCAAGTAATGAAGGCTGTAGTTAATTTCTACAGATAACATTTGGAGGGTGAAAATATGCTGAAACTCTTCTCACCTGCTGAGGCATAATTCACTTTGGATTTTTATTTGTTTTATCTCTTTGACATTAGTTTATCTAACTTCCCAGATGAAACTTAATCTACATTTTCTCCCCCCTCAACTCTTCTCCAAGAAGTAAGCTGCTTCTTTCCTTTTTAGAGCTAGAGGGATCTTAAAGGTGATGTGAAGACTTCTCAATTGTCGTATTTTTATTTATGTCTGTAAAGCTGTACTAAATCTTTTAGATTCAGCGTGCTGATTGGAGTTTGAGGAGTTGGAGTACATCCTAGGAATATATCCTATTTATCAAGGGCTGCTACAATTTGGAGGCAAGCGTCCTTTGTCAGATGTTAGTCAGCACTTTTTTTTGGCAGCCTGTATTCCCGCAGCCTGCTGTTCTGCCCGTGAGAAGTACTGAGTATGCAGTAATTCCTTAAGAAACCGACTTTCCAGATCAGTGCACACAGTTCTCATTTAACTCTCTGGTTTACTCTTTAATGCTTATTGGGTAAATAAAGCAGTTTGTGACTAATGCAGTAGATCAAAAAATGTGATTTTTTTTTTTTTTTTGGAAGGTCTTCTCCGTATATGTGTGAAATGTGATATGAATTACCAATTCATCAGTTTTAAGATTTAATAATAGACAGCATTCTGTTTAAAGGAATACTGTTTCTAAATTTTTCTCTAAATTTTCCCCTGGTACTAAGTACTCCAATTTTTTCCTAATTCTGTCCTGAGTTGCTGTTGAATAGATACTGGAATTAATTGATTTTCTGTAGCTTCGTGTAGCTCATAGTGTTCCTGGCTTAATATTATGCATGTTGTTTCTGCCAAATAACAAATATTAACTTCTTGGGTTTAGAAGTCAAGCTTTATTTTAGGCTTATATTTAAACTTCTTTTCTTCATGTCCACTTAGAGAGGAAAAAAGCCAACGAAATCAGACCTGGAAAGCTGTCTTCATCAGTACCTACTCTGACCTAGGAAGGTACATCCGGTACTATGCTACGTTGAAAAAAGCCTGGGATGACCTGGAGAAATACTTAGGGCAGCGATGTCCTCGGATGATTGGTTCTTTGAAAGGTAGGGTGTGATTCCTGCTTTCTCCAGGAGGTTGGCTGATGCGACGTTGTCTGTGATTGTTTCATACTGTTTTCATCCTAGGCGTGTGCCTCAGTTACCAGAGCCCTGAAAGTCAAATAGTCGTGCTGTCCCTTCCTCTCCAGTAAATAAGTAAATCAGACAATGTGTATAGTCCTTGTCCAGTTACTGGTGGTCGATAGATTCTCTGAAGATTTCTTTTCAGAGAAGAAAACAAGATTATTTTCTTCTGATGAAGTCAGAAGATAAAGTCTATCGTCTTTATCTTGGGATGATCAGGAAATGAATACACTCTAACTGCTTTTGGTTTTGTTTGCTATGACTGATTTTTTGTTTGTTTGCTTGCTTGCTTGTTTATTATTATTTTTTAGTTTAATAATCCCATTACTTCAAGGACCTGGGACCTGTTGGTGTGATTTTATTTGTGAGACTTTCTTAAGACCTAATTAAACACTTTCATATAAAAGCAGGCATTTTAAACTAAAGCTGATTAGAAAGGAAGTATTTTTTTTTCCTCTTCTGTAGGTCTTACTGTGTTCTTCTAATGAAGGTAAATTAGTGGCTGAACAAGAAACTTTGCTTTTTTTTTTTCCCCTAAGAGTCTGTTTTCAAATTAAGTTTGTGTTTTAATACTTGAAGTACTTCCAGTGTTCTGGTTCATAAATCTTATACAGCAAGTTTGGGCTTTTATGGTATAGGGACAAAACAGCTTTTACATTTGCAACTGTACTTCAGTCTTCTGGATGAAATTAACTTTAAATTGGGATGCTTGATTTAACATGATGTGTGAAATTAAGAGAAATCTATAGTCAATGATCTCTTAGCTACATAAACCTTGCATTCTTTTTGGCTTGCCAGATAGTACCGGATTTTTAAGTTTTGCTAAGTATTTGTGAATAACAGAACACGGTTAGAACTTAATACTTACTGTTTTCTTTAAAAAAAAAAATTTGTTTTGTTACTTCTGGGTGTTAGTGCAGGAATGTCTTTTTAGGAAAAGGCCAAAAGGGTTATATGCAGCCTGAGCTCTTGTGTAACGCAGGCCATAGCTCTTAATGTATTTATCCTACCTATTTCTGTAACTTCATGCTGCTCTATCGAAAACACAGACTTCACTCAGATATACAGAACCATTGAATTCTCAGTCAAATATTTTGTTAATAAAATGGGAAGTATCTGTGTTGGAGATGTTGAAAAGAACAGATTTTACCACAGTTTAACTGCCAAAATTTGGTGCAATGAAGCTTCTCTTTGTCTACACAAAGACAAAAATAAGTTTTAAATTATCAATTTCTACATCTGTATAGCACTGGCAGGTTTTAGCAGGAGGCCTTCCATAACATCTGACTTTTTAATACCATTTGCACAGGATCTTGTTTCAATGAATTGTTAAGTTATGCCATGTAAGTGATACTGAATATGGAAAGGTTTTTTAAAAAATAATATGAAATCACCCAAAAAGCCTTGGCTGGAACAGACCACCCAGGCCACCCAGCTGATCTTTGGTAGGAGTGAGAATGTGGAAACCCCCTGAAGTGCGTGTGGAGGTGTAAGAGTAGTTTCTCCCTAGCCCCTTCTGTTGATGACAGCATGAAAATCCCCTTGTTGCCACCCATTTATTGCTTCAAATTCCAGGTGAATGGTGGGTGCAGCCAACATTTCTGTGTTACTGATTGGACTGGAAACTGAAACAAGCAGCCCTTAGAATGATGAGAAAATAAAATCAATATTGCCAAAAAGTTTTAACTGACAGTATTGTGGGGAAAGGGTTCAATTCACTTTATAAATACTTTCTGCTTAAGTCAGGCCTGTTGAGTTTTCATTGGATGGAGATTGGTGCTGTATTAAGTGATCTGTTAATGTAATTATATTCCTTTCAAATTTATGTAGTACTCATTTTGTGCCACCTAGCATACAATAAAGTCACCAAATATTGACTTGAGTCCATGTTCCTTTTATCGAAGCACTTACAAGTTTCATGCTTTGTATTTGAAATACTTGATTTTTAGTGATTCTGGCCACCAGCACAAATTTAATCAGTGGAAGATTCTCGAGACCGTGCTAGTAGACAGCTGCGTCCTAAAGTTGAACTGAATTTATCTTGCTTTTGTATGTCTGTTAGTTCACTTTCTCTGGATTATAAGTGGCAAAATACTTTGAAATGTATATTCCTTTTGCGGTAACACAAAAAAAACATAATCCATAATGTTAAGGTTGCTGGGGCTACTTAAAATTCTGATTGGCCTTTGAAAACATGTTGTTATGTGTGTAATGTAGCTAATTTTTTTTCATATTTCTACCCATGCAACTGTTGAAATGATGTGAAATAAAAACAAATCCTAATATTCCCCTTTGTCAGGAGCAGCATACTGGGCACAGCAGTGAAACATTATTAAATTTGACAGTTTCAGAGGAGCAGCAGTTGTGATCCCCCTCCAAAGCTGCCGCTTAATACTCCTGTTTCTTTTTGTACACAGAGAGTGTGCGGGAGGAAGATCTAGATGCTGTGGAAGCACAAATAGGTTGCAAACTCCCTGATGACTATCGATGTTCTTTTCGTATTCATAATGGACAGAAGCTGGTGGTTCCTGGGTAAGGAGTGAAAACTACACACCAAGTTATTAATTCCTTCTGTATTTCTTGAATACTTTATTTCTTAAAAAGATAAAATGTCTGCCCACTGAGATAGGTGAAGCATTAAACAAATTACAGCTGAGTGACCGCTTGAAGTGACACGTCTAGAATTGGTTATTTTCTAGTCTCACAAGCAATTTAAAACACAGCGTAGATTTCTAATTGCTCAAATTACTCTTACGCTTTTCCTAGTGAAAACATTTCCCTTTTTTTAATAACTAAATCTTCCAACTGCTAGACTTTTAATCATACCTCTGCAAGTTGCTCTCCTGAAGTTTTGCTTTATATTACATAAGTAAATTAGCTTCTTGCACTCTTTAGGTTTCAGTAATAACTTTCTTCTTTAAAATAGTTAGGGAATAACTTTCAAACCAGGTAGTGATTTAAAGTAGAATCAAAATGTCAGTTCTGCAAATTAGGTTTTCTCAATAAAAGACTTTACGATTTTATGTGGTTTCAGCAATTAAAAACTCCTTTTACATCAAGGTTAGGAGGGAAATGACCAGAGTTTCCTATTTTCCAGCTGTAGAAAAAGCTTGCAGGTCAGCACTTGGTGAAGCGCCACAAACATCAGAGTTGGAAAGCCAGGACAAATCATTGCAGTGTCTGTAGGGGGCAACACCTTCACCAGTAAAGAAGGTGCAACTTCCTTCAATTCCAGTGCTGTATGTGCAGAAGGGATATGGGAAACAGCTTCATGCAACCATAAGGATGACTTCTCATTCTGTTTCTTTTCCAGGAGAGACTTTTTTTATAGAGGAGATAGGTGCCCTAGTTCTGTAGACTTCAAATGGAGCTCTGCAGCTTGTGTGCTTCCTGCTCTTCCTACTCTTTCACTCCCACGAAGCCTGTAGTGTGGTGATGTGTCTGTGGAAGGGCTGCAGGAGCAAACACATACCTTCGGGTGTGCTTTTCGGCTTGAACAACTTGCCAGTGGGCTGTGGTCCATCACTGTGCCCTCAAATGAGGACCTGAGCCTTACATACAGGTTGACAACCTTTGTTGGTGGAGCACTGACTGGGAGACTAGTTAGGTCTGACATGTGGGACCCTGGAGTAAGAGGGGCTGCCATGCTGCGAGTGGAAGGTGTGCTCTTACTGTTGGGGACAGGCTCGTTTTTTTGTGGGAGATAAATACTGGAAAGATCAGGTGTAGGTAGTGGAAGTCTATGGAGCAAGTTGTTGGCATGTTAGGCCAGAAATGGAGGAGACTGGGGACTAGTTGTCATTGTTAGATGCTTCACGTTTCTGCGTCTGGATGGTAGCATCGCTTTTTAAACTGTAGAACATGCTAATTCCAGGCAAGACTGTGTAAGGAAAAAGAGGAATGGAACCTGTTGCCCAGGATGGGAGCAGCTTATGCCGTGCTGACGTGTGGCAGCTTGTCCCTGAGTCACTGCTTTCATAACACCAGTAAAAGCTCAGCATCTGCAAGAGTTTACACCTGAGAACGTCAGTGAAAGGCAAATTAGAAGGGAGTGTGGGTGGGGAGGTGTGCATTAGAGGCTTGTGTACTCTTCTTATTGCTAAGTGCAATGCTGTAGTGTGTGCCCTTGTCGTTGATTATTTTGATCATGTTACCCATTTTTGTCATTCTTCCATTGTCTGCCCCTTTATTACATTGAGTGTAGTTTGTTTTTTTTCACCCTAGCTCTCACCTAGCCCAGCATATTGTATCAATGTTAACTTTAGCTTCCAAGATTTGCCTCCATTCCTAAGCTGTTACGTATTTCAGATTAGTACTACTTTTTTACAAATTTACATATAGTTTTCTTATGTACAGAGAGGCTCCTTTTACTGTCCTCAACGTCACTTCCTTATTGTCAAAACCAAACCAATAAAAAATCCCATTCTTTGCTGTGATGCTTACAAAAAAGCTAGAGGAAAAAATGTGAAACACGGTTGATCGCCTTGCCGTGTCACGCTGATGAATGTTCTCTCGTTCTTTCCTTCTCCGTCTGTTCACTTGTGCCTCTGTCCCTTAGTTTTTATACTGGGATTATAATCTCTCTGACTTCAATAGTTAAGTTTTCCTTGTTTTCTTCTCACCCTTCTCTCCAAAGCACGTAGAGCACCTTGCTGACTGTAGTTTTGATTGATGAGTGTTATATAGCAGCTTGGTATTCTAATTGAAAAATCCTGGATGCTTTGATAGTATTGAAACGAACTTGCACAAAACTTGAGATACGGACTGCTGGTTTTTATTATATTATGCTACTATAGGAAGCTGCTTCAGCTGTGAGCAGCTTCTTTGAAGTAGTTGCAGACGTGATGGGAATCACCAAAATGCTGCTTTGGGATGCACGAAACATACAAGGAAATGTTTATCTTAAGGCCCTCAAGCCTCCCTCTGTGAATGTTAATGTTGTGAACTAATAACCTAGTCCAGCATCTGGATATTAGACTTCATCAAAGCCTAATATGCATCTAGAGCATTTGTCAAATCAATGCTTAGAAAAGATTTAAAACTATCTTTGCATTGTGAGTGGCATCTTCTATTTATCTTCCCTGTTGTTGTTGTCTGTTAAGTTTGATGGGAAGCATGGCACTGTCAAACCACTACCGCTCTGAAGACTTGTTGGATATCGACACAGCGGCTGGAGGTTTTCAGCAGAGGCCAGGTCTGAAACAATGCCTTCCTCTTACTTTTTGCATTCATACTGGCCTGAGTCAATACATGGCCCTGGAGAGTGTGGAGGGACGAAATAAATACGAGATCTTCTATCAATGTCCAGTAAGAAAGATATGTTTATACTTGTGAATGTACTTTTGCTAATGATTGATGGTGTCCCTTTGCATGTTATAAGATATCTGAAATATTTTACATAGAATAAAGTGAATATTAAGACACATTTGTTTGTTACTTGCCCCTGAGTTGCCATCTGGTTTTCATCAAAGCCCCCAAGTGGAATGGTTAGTGAATGCGAGAAATCTAGAGGAAGTTGTTAATGGCCATAGTAATTTCTGTAGGTTCGTGGTGGACAGCATTCATCCTTATTGGAAAGTATTAATTTAATTTGTTCAAACTATGACAGGTATATACTCTTGTCCCTGTTTCCATAGCAAAGAAAAGCTTCTCCATTCTGGAAGATCAGCATTTGTATATATCTCCTCCCCCAGATATGTTAAATGTAAACTTACTACAATAAATGATACCCTGTGGATTGTGAGCAAAACTTACTCTCCAGTTAAAGAACAAATTGCTCTTGAACAGCTCCTTTGTAGAGCATAATTAAGTACTTTTCGTAATTCTTACAGCTATAGTATTTTAAGATAGACATATTGAAGCTTAAGGATATTATACCTAACAAGATTTTAGCCATCTTTCTCCCATGCCCTGACAATCTCCCCACCCCAAAAAGAAAAGGGGGTGAGTAAAGGGTGTTTTCTTGTAAAAAGAGATGGAGACCTTCATTATTCTATGGAATTCATGGCCATTTGTTTTCAAAGCATGTAGCAATGAGATTTCTAGGGAATGCCTTGATAACAGATCACTTCAAGGATGTTAAGATCCTCTTTTGTATTATGCCGAGTATTTAAACTTTCTGGATAATGCTTGGGGACTTGGAAGGTTATTTGCTTGTATTTATATATGTATTAAGCAGCCAGATTTTGGGCTTAGTGAATATAGGTAGAATGTTCCCTGTGTTATGTTTCAAGTGTTGAATTTTAACCTTGGAAGTCTAATGCCCTCCTTCTAATGCATCCATAACCTTCTTTCCCTTTTAGGACCAAATGGCTCGCAATCCATCTGCTATTGATATGTTCATTACAGGTAACACTTTAGATAAAACACTCCACAAAATGTTTTAATTGCACTGTTTAGAAAACGCACGTCAGTATGACTTGAACAAAGCAAACGTTCTACATTTTTCTGTGCTACTTGTAAGGCTCTGACCTGCTTTAAAATATCAGTGGTTACTTGAAATGAGATGCAAGTTTTCTCTATTAAAGCTTGTCCTTCTGTGTGTCTCGTAGACAAATCATTCTGTGTGCTAACCTGTCTAACGAGATGAGCAAAACCTTTAATTTAGCTGTTATAGGGATGATGTAAGCGGTTATTAAATACAACACCCAAGTGGACAGAAAGATTTATTTTTTTTTTTTTCCCCCAGAAGTTTTTGCAACCATGTTAGAAGTTGAAAATATTTTGTATCCCTTAATGAAACCTAATTAATTATAAACATAGCTGCAGAAGAAAAGCTTTCTGGATTTTTTGATCTGCCTCATTGCTTTGTTCAAAGGATAAAGGAGGGGAAGGGTGAACTGTGTAATTGTTGTTTGGTTATCTAGTAATCTGTTGTGATCATCTGTCAGAGATGTACATTGACTGGAGTAGTGTTTTGATTGTTTCTTTATGTTAATCCATTGGAATCTGGTAATATCTAAATGAATTCCTTTCACTCAGTGGGAAAGCAGATGTGTAATAAATGCCACCAAAATTAATATTAAAATTTAGCCTTGCGTATTTCTTAGGAAATATGTATTAATATTACAGTGAGAAGTCACATTAGGCAACATTATACCAGGACTGGTTTGGGTTGAAGGTAGTCAAACTCTTAGCCACGCTAATTTTAGGAAACTTTTCTACGTGCTGATTGATTGTATGAACTGATTTCTGGCGCGAAGTAGTTTTACAAAGGTCATTGCGGAATGCATTGTGTGCTTTAGAACCATCATAGGAAAGATATAGCAGAAGCTCAAGAGTCGGTTGCTTGCTTCTCTCCAACTGAGGGTGTAAAGCTGCTCTGTGGTGGTATTGCTGCTTTTATGAACTTGAGTCAATGGTGAGGTCATCTGACACCATATTTAAAGCTATTCCACTTTGCCGAAAGGGTTAATTGTGACTTATTGCAGAGTGGAGGGAAAATTTCATACACAACATTTCTCTCTTTTAATTCTGAACATGGCAGGGTAAATCACTTTCCCATTTGGAGTTACTTTGTACAAGGTTTGCATTTTGTGGATTAGTGGTAGAAAGGAGGATAATGGTTCCTTAGGAGTTCCTTAGGCTTCCAAGAGATCAAAGGACAGTACACATAGCTCTTGCTGAAAGGAAGAAGTGGTAAGTACACTTAATCTAACAGGAGTGGTAGTGCTTGATAACACATCAGTGGAGGTGATGATAATGATTACTTAGTATTTCAGCTTAAATCCAGTTTTGTATCGGTAATACTGACAAATAATTGAAGAACTCTGTACTTTCCTATTGAACTCTATATTGCAGTGCTTGGAAGATTTATGGCTGAGAAATTCCTTTATGGAGAGCCCGTATCTCTTGTATGAAACTCTCTTCTTTGAGAGTTGAATGTGACAGCTTGACTGTCTACTTAGAAATGAAGCTGTTCCTAATTAATGACTGTAGGCGTATGAAAAGCTGTTCTCAGACAATGGCTGGAAGTGTGTCAAAATCCCAGGTTCCCTGGAATGTCATACAGCCTTAGTCTTCTGGGCTTGTTGCAGGAGTGTGGAGTGTGTCTGTGAATTACCACTGTTCTTAAGGAGAGGGAAATTCTGCAACTTGCTACTGTGTAACTCCATTCATATGGAAACGTAATTCCATAAATCCGCCAGTGGGCTTGCATGCTTTAGCTATACAAGCAGTATAGGCCACTATACTTGCCGTCTTTCCCAGTCACAGCAGAAGAGTCAGGAGCAGGAAACCAGTTGATGAGAGACACCAGCGTTTGAAGACCATGGTTATAACGTGAAATACTTAACAAAGAGATTCTTTCTTTGTTGTGTCATTTCTGGAGTGTGCACCCTTAACTCTTAGCTCTTGGTTGGTTTCTCCAAATGATCTTTATTGGTAGAATGGACTGGAATATGGACTGACTCATCTAAAGAAGTCCGAGAATTTATTATAAAAAATATTCAAAGCTTTAAACTGTTTCCTTGAAGTACTTATTGTAATGGGCCAAGTGGTAAACTTGCCTGGTTTTATAAATACTTTTCTTCTTTGGCATCTAGGTACATCTTACTTGGAATGGTTTACGTCCTACGTAAACAAAGTTGTAACTGGTGGTTATCCGATCATCAGAGACCAGATTTTCAGGTATTGTGACTGGGATTTATAACCTCACTGCAAGGTTGGGATGCCCCTCTTAGAATGCTGACCTCTTTCCAAGTGCTTATGAGTATCTGATGATAAAGCTGATGGTGGAGAGAGGGGAGAGGATATTAAACTTATTGCAGATGAAGCAGTAAAACAGAATGGTTAAAGAATTTTTTTTTTTTTAGCAGAAGCTTCACAATTTGTAACTTTGTGTTAACGGGACCGGAATTTTGCATTATAACTGATCTGAAGCTCAGCGAGCAGCATAATATTTATTCTGCTTGCCATCAGTGTGCTGCAGCTGCAGGACTGTCCTGAGTTATTAAAAAAGCAATTGTTTCAGTGAACTGGTTTCTAAAATAATACTGAAACAGGACCTTTCTGGTGTTTGTGCATCTCCATGCACTTTTTATTTCTTCTAGTTATAAGCAAGAACCTGATAATTATATCAAACTGAGGTGCTATAGAACCAAGTTCCTGCTCTGTAAATTAATTTGCTGTGGGAGTTGCTAGTTTTTGGCTTTTAAATAGCATAACGACACATCTTTGTTAAACAAGAGTGTCTTCATTGACTTCAGATCAAATTATGCGCTCAGCTTCATGCAGGCATTAATGAAAGTACAAAGAGATCAATAGCTGTATGAATTTAGGTGATGGGGAAGTATAGGTCATGAAGACACCACATACATCCTTTATTTAAAAGCCAAATGACAAGAACTACTTTTAACCTAGCACTACAGTGCTCTTATTAGTAATTAACTAATCACTTTATGTGTTTAGATTTCTGAATTGAATGCGCTGAGCTATTTGTAGAGTTAATGTTTTCCTTTCTGTAGGTATGTGCACGATAAAGAATGTGTTGCCACCACTGGAGATATAACAGTTTCCGTGTCCACATCTTTCCTACCCGAACTCAGTTCTGTACATCCACCGCATTATTTCTTCACTTACAGAATCAGGTAAAAATAGCTACTGAATTAGCTCTTACAACACAGGAAAGAGCTGTGTAATGTTCAAAGGATCAGTTGTTGCAAGTTTATGGACATTCATAAATGTACTAAAATTATTAGGATGTGCTCAACATGCTGTACTTTTAAATAAAAAAATATAGAATCATTGCCTGGTCAGGGATGCAAAGTACCAGTCAAGTTGGTAATTGGTTAAATACAGTGATAGGTGGGGGACAGAAGTTACGAGTAACTCTTATGATTTAGAGAGGGGTCAATAACAATAGATAGTGAAGCAGAGACATGAGGATGATCCTGACAACTGATTCAGTATACTTCACCTTAGGGTGTTGGTTTTTTCCCCCCCCCCTCAGTCTGCTTGGAAAGAGAGCCCAAAGATACTAAAGCATTTCTTAACACATGTGAAAGTAGTTAACTAACATTGAGTGTGGTGTTTGGCTTCCAGAATTGAAATGTCCAAAGATGCTCTTCCTGAGAAGGCTTGTCAGCTGGACAGTCGATACTGGAGAATAACAAATGCCAAAGGTGATGTAGAAGAAGTTCAGGGGCCTGGAGTAGTTGGTAAGTAAAAGATTGCTTTTATGAACCCAATAGAGAGAGTGTTTCTGTATTTCATGTGCGTGTTATGGAAGTTGTGTTATTTGCTGCTCGTCATGGTGACGGAGGGTGGTAGTTGTATGGTTTGCATCAAAATCATTTTGTTGCTTGAAACAGAGAGAGATGTACCCGTCTGTTCTGTCTTCAAAGTTGTTTTACAAGGGATATCTGAACATCCTGATAGTTAACCACTCGTCAGACTGTTTTTTAACATCAATAGTTGCTGAGGATCTTTTATGCATCCACTGGAATATAAAATGATCCGTCTGAATGTGGTGTGTAGTGTGAGTGCTTTAGCAAACTGCTAAATTGTAGTTCTACTGCAGACCTCACTATTGTCATCTAATATTTTACCAACAGGGGAGTTTCCAATTATCAGTCCAGGGAGAGTCTATGAATATACCAGCTGTACCACGTTTTCCACAACATCTGGATACATGGAGGGATATTACACCTTCCACTGCCTCTACTACAAGGACAAATTCTTTAACGTCACAATTCCCAGATTTCATATGGTGTGTCCAACATTCAAGGTGTCCACGGCACGAATGGTAAGCGCAGATGCAGTTCTGCTTGTCGTAGAACTAATGAACATCATTAAAAAATAATCTCACTAAAGTGCATTTCATAAAGTCATTTAGTGACTTTGCAAATCGGTATGATGTTTAGCTGACTGTTAACTATAATGTAGTTTTAGTTTGGGGAGTGCAGGTGAACGGTATAATTTCTCCCTTTGGCACATTTAGAGAAGAACGCTTTATTTTATCGCTAGCACAGCCCTTATTTAGTGACTAATTCAGATAGAAATTGAAAGTTTTTGTGCGAGCATCAAGTCTTTCTTTGAGGACAGACGTCTACTTGGACACTTTCTCACATTTTTCCAGGGATTTGACACTCGTTACCGGTACCTCTAACAGCAAGTGCCAGCAGATGTCGTGCTTCTCACAGAAACTGGCATCTCTTAACTCGTGCTCACATTTCTGGGAGCTGTAACCTCCTTCCATTCACTTGACTGTACAAATAATTTACTTTTCTCTTTTGCTCTACCTCTGTTTTAAAGATAGTAATGACCCTTTTTTTTAAACTACTTTTTATTAAAAGACAATATAAGCCACTGAGAAAATGGATGCAACTGAAATACCGATTGTGGCTTTACCTACTTACACGTATGAAATAATGAAAGCTAACGGGTATTTTCTGAGTTAAAGGTCAAATAGTTTGGCAAAACGATCTCTATTGCAAATTAAACTTTATAATTGCAATGAGCTGGTTTTAGGATGTAGAGTCCAGTGTCTGCTCCAGCTACTGACATGGTAATACAGACTTCAGATTTTTCTAGTGAATTGTTAGTGCTTTCTTAGAACTAGCTGGAATAGAAGATTTAATTAAGTATGCATGTATTTTATATTAGGAACCAAATCATAATGAATATGCAGTGGATGAAGATGAAGATTCCACAGACACTGACGAATACGAAGATCGACGCAGAGTGTTGGACATTCCTGCACCTTCTGGACGCTGCCCACGTCATACCTGATGGGGTTTTCTTTTCCAAACAAACTGTTTTTGAAAGCTGAACTCTCTGGGGCTAGTGCATAAGAATATTTCTGACTATTGTAAATGAACTTTCTGTTGCACATCGGGGCAACTAGCATGAATGTTGGTGCCAGTTCTAATATTCATCAGAGTATAACTTCTTTTTTTTTTTTTTTTTCCTGGTTTGGAAGTGGGGAGGGGACTTGGGGGAGGGACGGGACAGGGGAGGGGTGGGAGAGGAAGAGAAAGGTGTTTGGGCTTTGTTCACTTTTTTCTGAAGTGCGAAACAGCTTGAGAGTCCGAGGTAATCATATCTTACATTTTTAAACTATTGCCTATTTATGATCATATTGCGAATATGGTGTGGGGATTTGTTTTTATATGAGCATTTAAAATTAGCAATAGACAAGACGGCAAAAAAGGTGCATACTATTGTCCTTTCTCATGAGTTTCTACTCTGAACAATTCCTGCTAAGAAGAAAACTCGCAATTTGGTCTGTGTATCCTGTTTGGGTGAGATCAGGTGCTCTTACACTTTTTTTTTTTAATTAACATAGAAGTACCAGAAAATTTTGGTCATCAAATGCATAAATGTGGAACGAAACTGGCCTTATTTTTAGACAATCTGTCTTTCAGCTTAATTTTATGCGAAGTGACTCTGATTGGATACTGCCTTTTGGAATGTAGTGTACGTGCGTAACCTGCCACTCGGTAACCAAGACGCTTCTCAATGACTACAATGTATGAATTTGTAAATACGTTTTAAGGGTGGTTTTTTTTTTCTTTATATGATGTTTGCTGTTCAGACTTTGTCATAGGAGACAAATTTCTGTCGAAGTATCATGTTCCCCTAAATCCTCTATGGATTTTTGTAACTACGCCTGAATTAAAAAAAAAAAAAAAAAGGGAGCCAGACAGAACACAAAAAGGGAGCCTGACAGAACACCAGATGACTAGAAACTTTATATTTAAAGAAGTATCTGTTTGCTTTATCACTTTTATTTTATTTCCATTGTCGTTAATAAACAACTGCCTCCTTTGCTCTGAAGTGCTCCACGGGACTCTTCTTGCCAGGACTTGAACAGTAATTGTGTGACTTCCGTGGCTGTTGGTGGTTCCTCTCTCCGACGTCCGGAATTAGTAGTTCCTATGAGGAAAACCAGTATATTGTGGTTCCAACTGAATGTGTCTGTTACTGCTTGTACAGAAAGCCTCGGCTTTTTTTACAAGTATTAGATTCTCTGTGTGCTCCTCTTTCCCTAGCACCAAGCAGTGTTTGGATCTTCCACGATGGTACAAGGTAGAAAAAGAAATATTCAGCGCGACCCGTACAACAGTCCTTCGGGTTAAACATCTGGACAAGCAAAAAAAACCCTTGTGTTGCCTCTCGCAGAAGCCTGAGCAGCGGTGTGAATGTTGGAGTCGTTTAAAAACGTTGCCATTTGGAGGATTCCTCTGTTTTAACCGTGAGGGGAAAATGTGATGTTTGTGGCATAACGCTTTGTCTTAACAAAAATTTCATCGTTTCTTAAAAGGATGAGTGAAAAGGGGATTTTTAGAGTAACTAGGACTTACTGCAGTGCTGTCAGTCTGTTCTGTGTTCTTAAGGACCGATAACTCTGATGGTCAAAAGTTTGCTTTGTTCTCTGCCAGGATCTGCATGTTTGGTTTGAGCAGTACCAGCACGAGGTCACAAGGCTCTACAGAAACACCTGCAAACTTGTGTTGATCTTGCCCTTCTCAGGGAGCGGCTCTCCCTTGGGTTGTTAAAGAGGAACTATAATTATTTCTTACTGTAGGAGAAGCCAAGATCCAGGGCAGTGCTATTCTGTCAGCTTCTGAGCACTGGGATGTGGGGGGTTTGAGGTCTCTGGTCCAAGCAGAACTGGTGGCCACAGGACTCCTGTGACCTGTGCCTGTATGAAGTGAGGAGATCACCAGGAAGTGGAGTGACACGTTGCTCTTTTTGTCCCAAACGCATATGTTTGTGATGGGGAAATGGTTATTCTGTTGCTCCAGGCAGCTATTTTAGCACATGGCATATTGCCTAAAGCTGCCAGATGTGGTGTTGCTGCAGTGTCGTAACTCTTCATTATGTGCATCTCAAGTAGGGTTCACACCAGTGGTTCTCCTCACCCCACCCAAAGCTCTGAAGCTTCTGCCAGATTGGGATGAAAAGTGAAGCGGTTGAGATCCTTGAAGAAAATAAGGAATCTGTTGCGTTTCCAGTGCTACTGGACCATGGAAGTCCTCACTAGAAGAGGGGGACAACTTGGACAGCAAGTTGACCATGTGGCAGCAGTGTGCCCTTGTGGCCAAGGCCAATGGTCTCCTGGGGCGCACTAAAAAGAGCGTGACCAGCAGGTCAAGGGATGTCATCCTCGCCCTCTGCTCTGCCCTGGTGAGGCCATATCTGGAGCACTGGGGCCAGTTCTGGCTCCCCCAGTTCAAGGACAGGGAACTGCTGGAGAGAGTCCAGCAGAGGCTACAAAGATGATGAAGGGACTGGAGCATCTCTCCTATGAGGAAAGGCTGAAAGACCTGGGAATGTTCAGCCTGGAGATGAGAAGACTGAGAGAGGATCTCATTAATGCTGAGCAATACCTAAAGGGCGGGTGGCAAGAGGATGGGCCTAGACTCTTCTCAGTGGTGCCTGGTGACAGAACAAGGGGCAGTGGGCACAAACTGGAACATGGGAAATTCCATCTCAACATGAGGAAAAATTTGAGAGTGCCCTGGTACAGGCTGCCCAGAGAGGTGGTGGAGTCTCCTTCTCTGGAGATACTCAAAAGCCCCCTGGATGTGTTCCTGTCCAACCTGCTGTAGATGGACCTGCTTTGGCAGGGATGGACTAGATGATCTCCAGAGGTCCCTTCCAACCCCATAGCAGTCTGTGGTTCTGTGATTCTACCAATGTCTCCCGATTCTGGATTCTGCCTGTTTGATGCTCGGCTAGGACTTCTCCTGTCGAGGTACAACAAGCCTTGTTGAACATCTGTGAAAACGGTTACAAACCCGGTGCATCCAACGCAAACATGGAACTTGTCTAGTCCTTTTTTTGTACCTGGAAGAGGCTTATGCTGACAGTAGGCAAGTATAATTGCGCTGTAGGATTCCTTCAACATTTTTGTGGGCTTTTGCTGGCTGGATAGTTTAACAGAGAGAACCTTTGGCCACCATTCCCTTGCTGTGATTTCATCACACGAGAGAAAAACAAGTGGTGTGAGAGCCAGTGGGGAAAAAAAACCCAACAACCGAACAGAAGTTGCTGTGCAAGTTATTCCAGTGCTGGATTATTTTTTCCCCCTCGTCATTGTTTACAGTAATTTCCCATCATCTGTGCGAAGGATGCAAGATGGAAAATTCAGGCCAAGTTGGAAATAACCGATTATCCACAACGACACAGATAAAAGTATCCTCTGTAAAGGGGAACGGTTCCCAGATTTTGGGAAGGGAGAACAGGTAAATGTTTGTCTATGGCTGAAGTGAAGTTCCTTGTTGCCAGTTCCTCGGGTCAAAATTTTCCAAGTGAATTGATCATAGAGTGGTTTGGGTTGGAAGGGACCTTAAAGCTCATCCAGTCCCACCCTCCTTCCACCTCCCACCAGACCAGGTTCCTCAAAGCCCCATCCAGCCTGGCCTTGAACCCCTCCAGGGATGGGGCAGCCACAGCTTCTCTGGGCAACCTGGGCCAGGCTCTCACCAAACTCACAGGAAACAATTTCTGCCTAATCTCTCATCTCAATCTCCCGCCTTCCAGTTTAAAACCATTACTCTTCATCCTGTTGCTCCACCCCCTGACCAAGAGTCCCTCCCCAGCTTTCCTAGAGCCCCCTTTGTTGTCCCAAATCCAGGTTCCTCACCCAATGTGCGAAGAACTGATTTGCGCGCGGAGCCAAGGTATTTATTTCATGTCTTCACCGAGATGGGTGCTTGGTGGGAGCTCCACGAAGCTGGCACACCTCAGCTTGTACACTGTAAGCTTTTATATTTTACAAAAATCAACTAATCAGGATAATATCACTGGTGGCTTATGATTTCACGGTAACGGCTACTTGTATTCTCATTTTGAATAAAAGTATAGTACATGCCTAAATTACTGCTCATGCTCAGTGAGTAAGGGTCTCATCTAAGAGGACCATAGCTCTAGGAGGTGTGGTTTTCACATTAGGATGAGCTCAGTTCACCTGAAGGACACACACTTCTTATTTCCAACACTTTGTAACAACCAGCAACCTTGCAGTCTCAAGGGAATGCCCCGCTTTTCCCAAGTTAGGCTCCCTGTGTCTTTGTGCTATCTACAGGCTGATACAACACGCTTGTTGTCTCTGACTGCCCAAGGTCTTTTCTTCCTCAGCAACATCTTACTGCTTTGCCTTCACCACCTTCAGGAACTGGAAGGGGCTCTAAGGTCTCCCTGGAGCCTTCTCTTCTCCAGGCTGAACCCCCCCCAACTCTCTCAGCCTGTCC